>JAVJIF010004852.1:0-211528 GCA_038442645.1 Agave tequilana | reverse complement strand
CCTGAAGACCTTTTCCTTGAACCAAAGTGTATGAGGAGAACATCTTCCAAGTGGAAATGATATATTGTGAACATTCGTAGTCAATAACCCATCAAACTTTTGTTACCGACTGATCTGTCTGTAACAGATAGAATGTTACACTTATCTTCATACTCTTCAGCCAGTTCAGTGATATTAGCATCTTGTTGATTCTTCTTGTGAGTCCAACAATCAGTTCTTATGCGCCTTTTCTTGTGACACCAATTACATACCAAATTCTTGAAACTTCTATTATTATCCTTTGAAAAGCGAACTTGCCTGGAATTATCACGATGAGACTCACCCGTCAACTGATTGTCAATTTTGTCCTCGTTGAGCAGATTCTCGTTGAGCAGATTCTCCTTGACCTTGATAGTTGATTTGTCTCCATAAATGATAGCTTCTTTTAAAGCTCTTATATGAAGAAGATAAAGAACACAGTAATAGAAGTGCTTGATCCTCAGCTTATATCTTAACATCCATCTTATCTAAATCATTAATAATAGAGAAAAATTTTGTAATGTGAGACTTGATAGGAGTACCTTTGTCACGCCTCACTTCCCAAAATATGCTGAAGCAGAGACGCGACGAAAGTCAATGACGCTTATACGTAAGGAGATTACCTCACGTATACGCACTAAACCTTAAGTAACATGAACAGGCCATAAAAATCTACTATAATAAGTCACAATCAATGCAATATCACATATGACTATCCACACATAATAATATAAGAATACAGAAATAGAATGGTGACTAAGTTTGATATGTGAGAATCAAGGAAATACATGAATAAAAGTATCGATAATCAAGAAGAGAGAAACACTGGCTCATCATAATACATACGAGCGCATCAATACTTGATCAATAAAATTAAAATCATATATCTGGATGAGCAAATTCAGGGTCATCAAAAGCCACCTAATGAGTGTGTAAAATGAAGAAATGTGCAGGTGCATAATACATGTAAACATATCACTAAACTAATATAAAACTACTAGATGAACAATAACATGTATAAAACAGTAAATAAAAAATAGCCAACTAATAATATGATACATCTGTAAATAAGGATAAGTCACATCACTGTAAAAATAACAACTGATATTAGAGAAGTGTAACCTAGCATATGTCCCTAATCTATTAACTATTATTAATCTAACTAATGTGGTACTTAGTTGCGTCCCATACCATAGCCATTTTCTCATATATCAAATAATGTTATCGTTATTTTAACTGCCTGCCAATGTAGTGCATGCATTTTAGAAGGATACCGTGCATGCCTGGTACCACGGCCTAACATTCGTGACACTGAACCATGACGGACCGCAAGGCCCTAATAACTGAGACCACATGCCCACAGAAAAGACAACTTGTGTGGCGCCGTAGTCCGAACAAAGCCCTATTAACTAACAATTGAGTAACAAGGTAACCAATACTACATTGATTTCTCATGGTGGAACCCAAATCTCGGTTAACCATCACAAGTCCTCCAAAATACTCGACAAGTATTATCAGGCAATTACCCATTTTTTCCGGGTTATGGTGTCTTTTATTAACAAGCAATAAATAAGCTATTATTAAATGTATTAATAACTGAATATCTCCAACTGATACTGATATCAATACTAGCTGATAACTGATATCTGAGAACTGACAACTAATAACTGACATTTGAATGAAGAATAACGGAGATATAGAGTCACCAGTAACAACTATGTCACTAAACACTGATAACTGATAATTGATGTCTGATAACTGCTATAAACTCTGAAAACACAAGATCATCGTTATCATCGAGATCACTATCACAATACACCTATATCCATAACTGAATAGCTGCAGTAATAAAGAACTAATTATGAAATAAAGTCTACTAAATATCCTCAAGGTCAAACTAGATCAATAGATACCGAAATCATAAATAAAGAGTGGGACATCCTCGAATGACATGTAATTTAAAATATTCTACATATGATACTCAAGACCAACAAGCTCGTTTATACTCAAACAATATAATCAGTGAATAAATTGAGTAATCCTTGCTTCTAATAGCCCAAAACCAACATCATATTACACATCGATATTAAAGGTAAGATATTCACACATCTGATCATAATCTAATTATTATCGATTCTCATGTAAAAGCTATCAAGATCTAATGTGAAGTATATAAATCTAGGACAACTCGAATTCTAGATAAATTCATATATGGACCCAAGCATAAGAAATTCATCCCTGAGTTCAATTAATCGATAAGTCTCTTGTTTATATTAATCCGCTCTAGTCCTCAAATCCAATTAGATTCTTATATGAATTATCACCAAATGAAGGAATCTCAGTTCTACTAAATAATTCACATCAAATATAACACAATCATGAACCAGCCAAACTCAAGATCAATCCAATGTACAGTCTAAGATTCATCATAACTAGATCCAAATTAAAATGATAAACTGATAATCATGAAATGATATAGAAACACTAATATCTCAGTATCAAAATACAAAGTTCAATCAGTAAAATGTCCAACTCTCCCAAGGTATACTAATCCATGTTGGATAATCCACCATTCAAAATAGATCAATCTACTTCCCAACCTTAAGTCAAACTCTAATCCAACTAAGTCCACTAACAGAATAACTAATAATGACACAAAATGTAATTACTCACATGAAATGATAAAATAAATCACACTAATAAACCAAACACTCACTGATATCATATGAAATGATACAAAAAATTGCACAAATAAAATAAACAATTAAGACAAACACTCATTTGAATGTCGTGGATTCGGATCTGAATCACCTCGGGTCTACACTGCACGAACTAGTCTAGATCTTTGAATCGTCTCGCGCGTCGGGTCTTTGAATCCCTAGCGTATCAGCACTCTGGGAACACAATTCGAACCTTCTGTTACTAGGTCCGAATCTGAAATATTCGATCGGGTCTGGGTTCAGATCGTACAAACAGGTCAGCATTGCTACAACAATAACACATAAATACAACACGCGTACACACACGTATAGACAAAATACACACACACGTACACATTCACATAGAGTGAGAGAGATAGAGACACCCACACCCACACACATACACATACACATGTGAACTCATACACTAACATAACATACTTCCACACATGTGCGCGCATGCACACACACAGGTGCACACAAACACACATAACACATAGAGAAAGAGAGAGACCCTGAGAGACTGAGCATGGCCATGAGAGGGCTCAAGTGAGCGGTAGCCAAAAGCATGCAACGGGGGCGATGGCGGAGCTCACCGGCAGTCCTCGGCGAGGGCTGCGGTAGGATGTTGCAGAGCGAGAGGGGGAGATGCACACGAAATGCATGAGGATGGCCTGGGTGAAGCTCGGGCGGTTGTGTGTGCAGTTAGGAGAAAGGAGGAGCTCGACTTTGGCAAGGTTCGTGGGGTTGCAGGCGGAGCTCGCCAGCAGAGAAGAGGGAGCACGGAGATGGAGATAGGGACGGGCGCTACCTGAGGAGACATGGGGAAGAGATGGTAGTGAAGGTGGAGGTTGGATGGTGGAGCTCAGCCATAGAGGAGGAAGGGCTTGTGCGTGGGTGCACCGCGCGGGAGTAGGGATCCGTGGTGGAGGGGACTCGGGTTGGCCGAGGTGGTTGCCCGAGCATTGTGGCAGTCATGGCCTGAGGAGGAGGAGGAGAGCAAGTGGCGTTGGGTTCTAAATGGTTGCGCAAGGTTAGGATGAGACTGATGAAGTGGGGAGATGGTTGTTGACCAGGTCGTGAGGAGGTTGGGTTGCGTGAATGCATGGCGGCACTGGTGGAGGTTGATTGAAAGGAGGCTCTGCCAGAGCTGAAGGCATGGTGGTGTGCAGTGGCAATGAGAGGAGTGGGCAGGCGCGGCGGAGAAGACCAGAAGGAGGAGGTGGGTTTGTTGCAGTTGTGGATGGAGAGATAGGTTAATTAGGGTTAGGGTTAGGATTAGGAGTATAATTATATAGGAAGAGTGATTAATAGGTTTTGGGTTGGGCTTAGCTAATGGTTTGCGTTTGGGTTTATGAGCTAATGAAAAATAATGGGAAGAGATAATGGAAATAAAAGGAAAAGATAATTAGAGAGGAAAGGAAGTGGGCTTGAGCTAGGAAAAATAACAACAACAATAATAATAACAATAATAATTAACAATACTAATAATAATTAAATAATCATAACAATAGTAATATTAATAACAATAATTATAATTATAATCATAATGAAACAATAACTACTAATGATAACGATTAATAATAATAATAATTAATAATATTTAATATCTCAAAATAATTTATAATTTAATAATAACAATAAGTCATACAAACAATAAAAACTAAGCCATTTGTCCCAAGTATTTGGGGAAGGCTACATGAACAAAAAAGAATTACGTCGGATCGGGCACATGGATCAACTTTATCCACTCATTCCTATCGAGCAATATGCCTTCATTAAGACCTTTAGCCTCTATATCTTGTCGTATCACCTCCATCCATATTTTCTTCGGTCTCCCCTGAGCTCTTTTAACTTGCCCTAATTTGATACGCTCTACTCATCGGACTGGCTCATCTGTAGGTCTACGTCGCACATAATAAAACCATCATAGGCGATTTTCTCTCATCTTCTCTTTATAGGGGCTACGCCTATCTTAGTACAAATATCCTCATTTCTCACCTTATCTCTCCTCGTGTTATCACACATCCAACGAAGCATGCGTATCTCTGCTGCACTCATCTTTTGGGCATGATATCTCTTTATAGCCCAACATTCTGTGCCATATAATAAAGTTAGTCTAATAGCAATCCGATAAAACTTTCACTTCAGCCATAACAGAATGTTATGGTCGCATAAAACTCCTGTTGCACTCCTCCATTTTAACCAGCTGGCTTAGATCCTATGATTGACTCACTATTGATCTCCCCATCCTTTTGAATAATAAAACCCAAGTGCTTAAAATTACTGCTCATCAGTATTTCTTATCGTCTAGTGTCACAATACTATAATCTCATATTCCCTATTTATTGAATTTGCACTCCATATACTCTGTTTTGACCTGACTTAATCTAAAATCTCGAGATTCTAGAGTTTGCCTTTATACCTTCAATTTGGCATTTATCCAGCTCTCGTCTTATCGACTAAGACAATATCATCAGCAAATAGCATACACCACAATTTCTTATCCTGAAGAGCTCTAGTAAACTCATCCATCACTATGACAAATAAGAATAGACTCAATGCAGATCCTTGATGCAATCTAATTATGATAGAAAATCACTTGTTATGTCTCCACAAATTCTGACATTTATCATTATTCCATCATACATGCCCTTGATTATGTAAACATATTTGATGGGAACTCTCTTTTTCATCAATGTCCACCATAATACCTCTCTCGGCACTTTATCATAAGATTTTTCTAGAGCAATAAAGACTAAATGCAAATTTTTCCTCCTCTCTGAAAATCGTTCTATAAGTTAACGAAGCAAATGAATAGCCTCTGTCATCGATCGCCCGATATGAACCCAAACTGGTTCTCTGATATTTTAACATTCTGCCCTAACCTGTGCTCAATTACCCTTTCCTAAAGCTTAATGGTATGATACATGAGTTTTATTCCACGGTAGTTTGAACAACTCTGGATATCACCCTTGTTCTTATAGAGAGGTATTACGGTACTCTTCATCCACTTATTTGGTATCTTTTTAGTTAGCCAGATCGTGTTAAAGAGGTTTGTCAGCCATCTTACGCCCATCTCTCTAAGCATCTTCATACCTCAATAGGAATTTCATCCGGGCCAACAGTTTTCCATGACTTCATCCTCTTCAATGCCTTTTTAACTTCAGATTCGCTATTCGACAAGGACAAATCCCACCATCTTGCCCCACCAGGATCTGTCAGAAGAATGAACCCACCCGAGCGGGCGGAAGTCAACAGGAAAATCACTCCTTACCTTCATGAACTGATTGATGAAGGTAGTGCCGAGCCGAGGGGTTTCCCTTCTGGATACTCAGGTCTGACCGGCGCATATAATTACGGTTCATATCCTGGCATTGAATGGTAAGGTCACCCAAATCTTGAGTAAAACTACTAGTGTCAAATACTTCTCCATCTTTTTTGATTTTTTTCATCTCGAAGTAAAACTTTCTGATCCTCAATCTTTGACACACCTCATAGTACAAAAGTCTCTAGCCATTCTCTCCCTTATTCGAGCAATTCTATATATATTCTTTTCAACCTCTTTGGTGTCCAACTTCTCATACACTTTTTGTACACTTTAACTCTTGAATTCTAAACAATTTTCTTAACCTCCTTTTTGGCTAGCTTATACCTCTCAAAACTCACTCCATCACAATTTTTCTTCAAATCTCTGTAAGAGTCTCATTTGATCTTAATGGCATCTTTTACCTCTTCATTTCACCATGATGTGTCCTTACATGGTAGAGCACCACCCTATAACTCACCAAGTACATCTTGAACTACTCTTTTAATGTAGCTAGCAATTTGTTTCATGTTGTATTGGGATCATCTTGGGCTTTCTAATCTGCTTCATGTACCACTCGATCTATAAAAACTTCTTGGTTACTTTCTTCTAGCTGTTACCACTTAATCTTAGGATCTAACTTACGTTTAATCTTTCTAAATCTCCTTCTTATCCGAACATCTAAAACTAAGAATCTATGTTGGGTTACTACACTCTCACTCGGTACTACCTTACAATCAATGCAACTACCTCTATCCACTCTCCTAGCTAAAGAGAAATCTATTTGGCTCACACTTGATCCACTTTTAAAAGTAATCAAGTGAGACTCTTTCTTCCTAGACTAGGTATTCACTAAGATCAAATCATAAGACAAAGCAAAATCGAGAATCGAATTACCTGATTCATTTCTTTCCTCAAAACTAAATCCTCTATGTACACTATCAAAACCATAACAACTAGTTCCTACGTGCCCATTGAGGTCTCCACTTATGAAAAACTTTCTCTAATGGGTATTCCTTACACTATCTCATCTAAATCTTTTCAAAATTGACGCTTACTAGACTACTCAAGTCCTACTTGTGGTACACAGACGCTAATAATATTAAAAATCTCCCTACTTAAAATAATTTTAACTAGTAAAATCCTATCACACTTCCTCCTAACCTTCACTACGTCCTCAAGCAATTGTTTATCTATGATTACATCCACTCTATTACAATTTCTATCTCTATCAGCATACCAAAGTTTATAACCCCAAGGCTCTATAATTCTAGCTTTTTCACCTATCCACTTAGTCTCTTGTAAACACAAAATATTAACATTTCTTCTGATTATAACATCGACTAACTCTTCTAATCTACATGTAAGAGAACCCATGTTCCACGATACTAACCTAATGTTATATTCATGAGTTATAAATCAAGTTAATTAATAATAAAATAATAAGTAAAGTAAATAAATATTTAGAAAAAAATAAAAATATATTATTATTAACTAGAGATATTACAACTTTCATGCATGCGGAGAAAAAAGAGATTATGCTTCAGAATCAACGATTCACTAACAACTTCTTTAGATAGTGGTCCTGAAGTTGCTCTCATAACGAGAATGTTATTTTCTCCATAGAAAACTCATCAAACACTTCGTCTGCCAATCAAAGTTGAATAGCCTTAAGGCCTTCTCATCCAACTCCTGTCAAGTTTCTTCCTTCATGCTTTGAAGTTTTTCTCTCCCCCGAGTAGTGCTTTCTTTAACCTGCTCTAAGTTAATATGGCGTTCATGCTAATCTGTCACCTGCTGAGATTGATGACACCATCAAACTTCTGAATATCGAACTTGATCGCAGATATCTTCACGTTGATCTTACTCTGATACCAATAGTTGGGAAACAATTTATACGCTCTGATTTCAGTTATCGTGAATTACTCCCACGATCAATCGTTAGGGCGGCACAGCTGAAGCAACACAAGATCGATGAACTACGAGAAGAAAAGGAGAAGGAAGAAGATATTCTTAGATGTAAAAAGTCAACACACAATTTAACGTGGTTCCACCGATCAAACAGCTCGTATGTATGTCCACGGGAGAAAGGGATAAACTTTATTAAACTTTGGAAGAGTACAATAAGAAATACTTATACATCTCGCTAAGAAGATTACAAGCCCTTTGATAGCCACTTAGAACAGCGAACCCTTATGGCTAAAACTGCTCACACGAATCTCTTTTTTATTGTGTTACATAGAATACATTGAAGGCCAACCCTAAGGGTTTATTTATATGCCATAGGACTCTCCTAATCCTATACAAACTTCATCAATACGAACAATCATCGTCTCAGAGGAAAGAAAACTCAAATCCAACTCAAAACTGAAAATAGATCTAGAAAAGAAAAAAGACAGACCCGATATTAGTCGACTATACTAATGTATAAGTCGACTAATCATGTCTATTAGTCGACTATACATGAGTACAAGTCGACTAATCTGTAAATATCCGAGTCCCTCACTCTCTGTTTGTAAGATCAGTCGACTATATCAATGTATTAGTCAAATAAATCTTATCATAAGTCTACTATACAAAGTATAAGTCGACTTATACTGTGCATAGCTTCTTATGTACGTCGTTCTTTGATCTTTAAAGTTTCGTTTACCTTCACAACGTATTCCAGTCATAATCCTAACATTTAGTTTATGAAATATTACAACAAGACTTTGGCCTTGTATTACCAGCGGGAGAAAAAAAATTATATAGCAACTGTTTATGCAAAAATAGACCTATATACGCGAATTAGGAAATGAACTGAGAACTGCCGACTTTGATTGACCGCCATAGGTTTCCTTGCTTCTGTAATGTGTTACGTGGATGATTCCATGTCATCCTTAATGATTTTGTAATTGTCGGTTGGGTGCTCTGTTCGCTGATTCTCACAAACGGCATTAATGTTTATGCAAAAACAAAGTTGTTTACATGGACTGGGAAACAAACTGGGAACTGTGGGTTTTGGTGGATAAAACCTACAAGCACAAAGAACTCGTTAAAGAGGTCGACTCGGGGGCCCGACCAAATCTCGCCGATACCGAAGTCAATTGATGCAGACAAGGAAGCGCACAACGCCTGCTAGATCTCGTTATAGTGTCAATGAACCCTGAAAAATACTTTCAGGTAGGATGATACTCAAATTCACAAGTAAACAACTCAAATCCACGAGCAAAAGATAACAACTCGAATCCACGAGTAATTTAAGAGCAAAATCTCAATTGAATTTAACAAAATATTGTGTATTGTGTACAAAACTAAAAATATAATGGCCTTTAAATAAATTTTAAAAGTAGTAGTTTAATCTAATTAGGAAACTAAAATAAAAATAATTTGAAATCCAATTGCACCCTAAAACAAACTCCTAAACAGAATTAGATTTTCTGATATGGATGTCTGATCGGGGAAAACCGCGCACAAAAAGTGTATGTTTTGAAATCAAGAGTTAAAGTGTGTGTGTTTTGGCTTCCTCGATATTTTCACTATAGCATAGAGGCTAAACGGGTCGAATCCACAAGAACGGAAAGCGATGGAAGCTTTATCTCAAAGTTTACGTGTGTGTTAAAGTTTCTTCAACGTTTTAAAGAATGAAAAGAAAAGAAAACAAAGAATGAAAAGAGAAGAGTATGATAAAACACGAAGAAGTGAGAAACATAGAAAAGAAAATATTTGTGATTTTTTTTGTATATCTAAAATAAAGTAAAAAGAGAAAGAAAATCTATGGCTACTAACTACTAATGACTCCACTAACTATGCTAACCTCTTAGTGATAGTTGCCTCACATGTATCATTGGTCATCACTAGTCTTTAGTGCAAGAGCGTTTCAAAGCATGACCCATATGTCAACTCATCACATCCGAACTCAACAAACAAGTGCAAGCTACACTTAAACCGTCAAAACTAAATAAGAGTAAGTATGGAATAAAGTAATGTTAGCTTGTTAGAGAGTTAAGATGTCAGAGTGTTAGAATTCATCATCGTGAGCCATCAATGGCTCTTGCAAGAGCAAGGCCAAGTAGAGGCTATTAGATTCATGTGGATTATCAAGTAAGAAGTTAGCAAGTTAGTGGTTAGTGGTTAGTTGCCATGAGAGAAAATTAACTAAAGATGTAAAAGGAGTTAGAGAAGAAAATAAAGAGAGGTCAAGAGAGAACCTTTCATAAATTGTCACCTTCTATTACAAGTACTCTTGCATTCCAATCATGTACCACTCTCTCTCCTATTACAAGATCTACAGAAATAGAAAATACAAAAGGAGGAAGAAGAAGAATAACTAACCTAAACTACCCTAAACTACAACATGAAGGAAAAAACCTTAAAACTAACCTAAAAACTACTCAAAAACTCCTCTTCCTGAGCTCTGGAAAGCCCCAGGTATTTATAGACGAAGAAGGGTACCAGGGACAGTGTACGGAGCCGCGCGTCGATTTCAACGCGCGGCACCATACCAGATCTGCGGAAACGCGCCATAGTATGGTCGTGCGCGTGACGCCGCCTGCCACGCGCTGTCTTTTCGCCCCTTCTTTCGGTTGTACTTGCTGGTTTTCAGATTTGAGCCCGGGTTTTGATGAAACCACCCTCCAAAGTCAATGACTATCTTTGTAGGCTTTTTTAATCACCAATTAAATGGTGATTTTGGTCTTCTTTTTTATTTCATGCCATGAACTTAGAAACACACAAGAGAGGCATTATTAGCAGAACTTAATATTTAATAAATGTGAAGATGTGGTATGAAATATGCAGTTTTAGAGACTAATCACATCCCCACACTTATCTTTTGCTCGTCCCAAGCAAAACAAAAAAACTGAGGAAATTATTATACCATTTTCGCAGGTGACACAATTGCACTGATTATGTGCAACAAGCCGTTAAATCTCTAGGTTTCTCCTAGAGGAGGAATTTTGTCTCCTGAGGGTTTTCAACAGATTACACCCAAAAAATCCATAACAAAAAGAAATCAAATATCAGTATTTTTGAACGCATTTTGAAATAGAAAAAAATGTTGAAGTATTTTTGCGAAAACATAAGTGATCCAAGGTCATAGGTTAACAAGAAATTATTCTTTCTTAAACTAAATCAAAATGCAAAATCTTGTTATAAATTAAATGTAAGAATTTAAAATTATATTGATTCTTTGATCTTCATAAAACTCTTGGAAAAATGTGCATTTTGTGAACTGTGAAGATTTTTGGGATATTGACTCAAACTTTCATGTCATTGATTTTGTATATATTTATCTTTTTCTCTATAAAAATTTTTATTTTTCTTCCCTTAATTTTCTTAGGCTTTCTTATTTATCCGGATAGTGAGCCTTTAGTCGGTGACTCCCAAACTAGATAGTTTTAGGGTACCAGATGAGAAAACATCTCTCAGACTTAAGGACTCGGGTAAATAAGGTCACAAAACTAAAGGAGATTATTTTATTTTTGTCCACCATTTTGAGTATGAATAATCATACTTCCTGAGGCATAATTACCCAACTTCAATAAGTGATTTTTATTATCATCATTTCATTTTTTTTTATATATATTTTTATGGCATATTCGGTCTTTGTTTCAATCCCAAAAATTGTGCAAGGTGCATAAATATAAGGCAAAAAATTCAAGATCAAATTATCTTTCCAATCTTACTTTTTTATCCTAAAATTTAAATAAGATCTATTATTTTGACTCGGTTTAAAATTTTATAATTTTAGGTCTTCCTAATTCCTAAGATAATCTTAATTTTCTTAATAATAAATCAAAACTATTTCTCTTATTTCAAAAAGTTTTGTAAAAAGACAGGAAAAGAGTTTTTATACAAAAGAAATATTTTTAAAAACTTAAAAAGAAGTGTAAAAGAAAGAAAATATAAAACTAACTATGTTAATAAACCCTCCCCACACTTATCTCATGCATTGTCCTTAATGCATCGTGAATGTGTATATATATGAAACAAACAGAGAGGAAGGAAAATTACCTCATGGTGGTGGCTCCGGTGGTGGTCTAACTGGGCCAAGCGTTGCTACCCAATTAAGATATCGTGTATCTCTAAGAAACCCACCAGTGACCTCTCTAATATGACCCAGTAAAAGAATGATTGAGTGAATGGTCTTATTTAAAAATTTATCCCCATCTAATTTTCAATTTTCAAAAATAATTACTGAGTCATTTTCTTCAACATCCTTATCAAACAATGAAGTATGATTTTGAATGATGATTGATTTGGACTCAAATGGAACAGGACCAAAAAATCGATACCGACTCGGAAATTTGACTCAGATCAAGTCAAGATTCAAAAGGGGGGTCAAAATTGGTTCAAAATGGGGTCTGAACCAAAGAATTGATGTTCACACACTTTTCCCATCAATGAAGTGTGATCATAAGATATTGATGATTCAATTTCACGGTGTACTGGTACATGATTCAATATTGACTCTGGAATAGAGAAAAAAATCTGGTAAAGATACTGGAGTCATTATTATATCAAAAAGGGAAATGGAATTACCAACTTAAGGTTCAAGAGCACTTTTAAGCTCAAGTTCAATTTCGAAAAAAGGATAACTTGTCAAAATGTCAAGGTGGTTCTCAAAATTTGGGGCAAGTTCAAAAGGATGTAAGAAAATTGAATCTTGATTTTTATCCACGAAAGGAATGTGAATAGATAAAATGGTCGATTCAGTTTCAGGAATTATGGGAATCGAAAATGGCTCAAAAACGTTACTTAGTTCAGGTAACACTACAGGAGTCGATATTGATTTAAGGATTGGACTTGAATTGCTAAATTGAAGCTCCGGTTCACATTCATCTTCAAATTTAATTTCAGGAAATGGATAACTTGCCAAACTATCAAGAGGTCGATGTTGGTCAAGTTCAGGTTGGTATGAAGAAATTGAAGCTGAATTTTCAAAATGACTTGATTCGTGAGTCGTATGAACATTTGGTGGACATGGGAAGTCAATCGTATTTTGCATTATGCGCTCGGTCTCTTGCACGGATTTCATAATTTTTTTCTACAATGATTTTCCTTTGAGTCGTTCTGGAAAAGAACTACATGAATTTTGAAAATTTTTGACACGATGAGGCTACCATTTTTCTAAATTATTTTTGGGCCTCTATCACTTCTTCCAAACTCCTTTCCAATGATGATTTTTCTTCAATTGGTGGTTTAGGAAAAGGAGTATATGAGTCAAAATCAGGGAATGAATATTGTGAAAATTGTGGACAATGTGGTTGAAAATTTGACTCGGGGGAGGTGAATCCCTATTGACCCTGTGAAGAATTAAAATTATTTTGAAAATTATGATTATAAAATTGGGGGTATGGGTCATATTGAATCGAATAATCCCAATCCGGCCTATATGATTGGTTCATATTGTACATATCCAGGTTGAAGTTATCCGAGTCAATGAGGTTGGGGTGAAATATGAATTCATATTAGGATTGAAAAAATTGTTGTTGTTGAAATCTATATCACAATTTACAAGAAAGAAAAACAAACAAACAAACAAATAAAAAAGAAAAATAAAACAAGCCCATGTTAAGGTTGACTTAGACCTAAACAACTCCTAATTAGTTAGACTGTCCACGGGGGGTACATTGTCAGAATCTGACCACGAGTTAATCGGCCAGGAAGGGGCAAGATTAGTGGGAGGTATCCGTGCCGGAGCAACAAGCCTAATTATGTCAAATCACTGTTCTTCAAGGTTTCGCCTCTCAATCCTTAACCTTAGATACCGATTTGATAAGAGTCAACTTCTAACAACTTCCCCCTTAGGTCAATCTCTTAAATGAGTCCAAGATGTCCTAGGGGCAAACGTCTAGTAATTTTTATTAAGGCTTGGGTTGTGCGAGTGGGGAGGTGATTTTGGGCTAAGGGAGGGTGATGACTTCCCCATCTTATGTTGTATTGGGTCTTGCCCTTAAGTTCAGTTCGTGCAAGTGTGCAATATAGATAAGAATGAATACACAAAGCGAGTAAATCACCCACGTATTTATCCTAACTATATGTAATGCAATATGTACACCTTCGTTAAGATCACAACAGCACAAGAACAAAATACAGTATATTAGAACTGAAATCGACAAGTGCCTAGATGCAATGTCTAAACCGTTTTAAAATATCCAATTATCGTATTTTAGTTCTTAAAATTATTAAGTGCACAGGCAATATAAACAAAACTAGCAGCAGAATATAAGAATATACAAGAGTTTAACCAACCACACAAAAGCAAGTGTGGACTTCTACAATGCTAAAACTTTAACGTGCACACCAAAAAATAAAGAAGAAAAGTTAATAAAAATATGAACTCAAACCGTCCATCCCCGGAAATAGCGCCAAAATTTGATCGAGGGAAAATCACACACAAAAAGTGTATGTTTTGAAATCAAGAGTTAAAGTGTGTATGCTTTGGCTTCCTTGATACTTCCGTTATAGCATAGAGGCTAAACGGTCGAATCCACAGGGACGGAAAGCGATGGAAGGTTTACCGAAATGTTCACGTGTGTGTTAAAGTTTTTTCAACGTTTTAAAGAATGAAAAGAAAAGAAAACAAAGAATGAAAAGAGAAGAGTACGGTGAAACGCGAAGAAGTGAAAAATATAGAAAAGAAAATATTTGTGATTTTTGTTTGTATATCTAAAATAAAGTAAAAAGAGAAAGAATCCATGGCTACTAACTATTAAAGGCTCCACTAACCATGCTAACGTCTTAGTGATAGTTGCCTCACATGTATCATTGGCCATCACTAGTCCTTGGTTCAAGAGCTTTTCAAAGCATGACCCATATGTCAACTCATTACATCCGAACTCAACAAATAAGTACAAGCTACACTTAAACTGTCAAACTAAACAAGAGTAAGCATGAAATAAAGTAATGTTGCTTCTTAGAGAGTTAGGATGTCAGAGTGTTAGAATCCATCATCGTGAGCCATCAATGGCTCTTGCAAGAGTAAGGCCAAGTAGAGGCCATTAGTGTCATGTGAATTATCAAGTAAGAAGTTAGCAGGTTAGTGGTTAGTAGTTAGTTACGATGAGAGAAAATTAGCTAAACATGTAAAATAAATTAGAGAAGAAAACAAAGAGAGGTAAAGAGAGAACCTTTCATAAATTGTCACCTTCTATTACAAGCACTCTTGCTTTCCAACCATGTTCCACTCTCTCTCCTATTACAAGATCTATAAGAAATGAAAAATACAAAAGGAAGAAGAAAAGAACAACTAACCTAAACTACCCTAAAGCATAACATGAAAAAAAAACCCTAAAACTAACCTAAAACTACTCAAAAACTTCTCTTCCTGAGCTCTGAAAAGCCACAGGTATTTATAGACGAAGAAGGGTACCAGGGACAGTGTACGAAGCAGCGCGTCGAATCTCGGCTCGCGGCTCCATACCAGAGCCGCTGAAACGCGGCCTTAGCTGCGTTTCCGCAGCCATAGTATGGCCGTGCGCGCGGCGGCGCCTGCCGCGCACTGTCCTGTCGCCTCCCCTGTCGGTTGTACTTGCTGGTTTCCGAATTTGGGCCCCTGATTTTGATGAAACCACCCTCCAAAGCCATTGGCTATCTTATTAGGCTTTTAATCACCAATTAAATGGTGATTTTGGGTCTTCTTCTTTATTCCATGCCATGGATCTAGAAACACATAAGAGAGGTATTATTAGCAGAATTTAATATTCAATAAATGTGAAGATGTAGTATGAAATATGCAGTTTTAGAGACTAATTAATGTCGGTTGACAGGATTAGTCGACTAATGAAAGTGATTAGTTGACTAATGAGAAGGTCAAGGAATTACCAACTCTCTGTTGAATCAGATTAGTCGATTGTGGAGATTGGATTAGTCGACTACTGAGAGAGTTAGTCGACTAGTAAGTCGACTGCTGAGATTGGATTAGTCGGCTACTGAGAGGATTAGTTGACTAGTCTTATTGATTAGTCGACTACTGCAAATCTTGTTGTTGCTGTTGCTTTGGATTCCTACATTACTCCCTCTTTCTTCAAAAGAACTCGTCATCGAGTTCCAATCTGAATATATCTGCTCGGTTGGGACTCTTTCAGCTGAGATTCTTTCTTTCCTCAAATACACCATCCTCATATCTTCAATTTCAAAAAGCTTCTCTCGTCTCTTGTTATCAGCCACCACTTTGTATTTTTTATTAGATTTCTCTACAAAATCTACTTCCTTTTGCTTTTGAGGATATTCTGTTGAACCATGGAACTGTGATGTTGTATGCAGAGTAGGCGCAAAACTTGATCCTACACTCTTGGTTTTGTCTCCATAGATGCTTCGCAGCAAACTGTCTAAGGTGTAGTTGACAACTTTCATTTGTCCAACGGTTTGGGGATGTGTCGTGTTACTATACTTCAATGATGTATCAAATCTCTGCCATGAGGTAGTCCAAAAGTAGCTAAGAGCTTGCTATATTAATCTGAAACAATAGAATTTGTTACACCACACAATCTCTCAATCTCGTGAAAGAACAACTTGATCATCTACTCATATAATCTCTTTGGAGTCGTGAAAGTTGTCTTCCATTCATCTCTCGGCCTAATGCGGATTTGATGGTATCCACTCCTGAGGTTAATTTTCGAAAACCTACATGAGCCTCCCAATCTATCTAACATATCATCAATCCGAGGTATGAAAAATTGGCAACAGATGGTGATCTTGATGACTGCCTGGCTATCCATACACATGCACCAACTTTCATTCTTCTTTGATGTTAAAAGAGTTGGTGTGACACATGGACCCATACTTTCCTTAATATGCCCCTTGCGTATTTACCCTTCAACCTTCTCCTGCAGAGCTTCATTTTTCTTGGAATTCATTCGGTAGTGTGAAAAAATTCAGTAGATTGGCTCTAAAAATAAGATCTATATGATATTGTATACCTTTCATAGGCGGTAATCTTTTCGGTAGCTCACAATCGGATATTCTAGGAATAAGACTATAAATTACTAGGAGGCTATGAAATAGAAAAACTGTGAATTTGGTTACAAGACCAGGGGCACATTTCTTGCCATTTCTTTTGAGGTGAAGGAACGGATCAATCCAGCCATCATCTTTTTTTTTTTAGGACGATCCCATCTTTCTTGAAAACTTTCAAAGTTCCGACCTCGCCTGTCTCCTCACCTGTGAAGGTTGAAAACTTAATTTAGCATTCCCATGTAGGGCCTGTTTGGTTAAGGGTGAAAGTGAGGAAGTGGTAATAGTTCCCTTTGGAACTTGGGAATTGGTTAGTAAGTTTTCTAGTGTTTGGATGTTGTTGGGAAATGTGGTTTGAAAAATGTTAATTCTTTTCCGGTGTTTGGATGGTAATGGAAAGTGAAAGTGGAAAAGTTGACCACAAAGTTGACCGTAAAATAATATTATAATAAAAATTAATTAAGAAAAATAAAAATGAACTGTAATTAGAATGCAAGTGAGATTTACATGACCAAAAAATTAACTGTTTTATGCTATAACTTATTACAAATGAGATTTACATGACTATAAAATTAACTGTAGCACTCTGGAAGTGAGGAAATGGTTGTGTAAAAGAGAAGAAAAAAGGAAAAGGGGTTTTCTTATTTTCCTTTTCCGGTGTTTGGATAGATAGAGAAGTGAGCAATTATACTTTTCCATTTCCTTACTTCTGCCCACTTCCTTGCAACCAAACACGCCCGTAATGACATTTTATATTTAATAAGAGTGTTTGGTATCTTATCTTTCCGTGACCATTCATTTCCAGAAAAAGAAGTGGGTGGTTTGGAAATTAAGGACAACAATCATTGGATATTAAAGGAACCGTGGGAATAAAATAGACAAAAAAAAAACTCGCTTAATTTTAGAAAACTACCATCAAGTTTCAGTTGATATAGAAAACCTATCAAAAACTATAAAAAGCACAATAAACTACCATGAACAACCACTTTTGACTTTTTTTTTAGTAGTTTTCTGGATATTTTTGGGTGCTTCTATGAAATTCGCGATAGTTTATTGGATTTTTAAAATTTTCTGGAAACTTTTAAAGTCAAAATTCATGGCATTTTTAAAGTTTTTTGAAATGAGATAAAAGTTTATTGTAATCTTCTAAAATTAAGCCCAAAATGTTGATCATAAGTCGTTTTTTTGAAGCAAAACAGTTGAGTATTATCATCCCAAAAGGCTGACAATATTCTCCTCAAATCACTGTAATTTGAGATTACATAGAGTTATAATTCTGTATAATTCATTGAAACCTCTTGAAAATAATGAATTTTTTCTTTTTAATTTTTTTTCAAATTGAATTTTTACATAAAATATTTTATTTTTGTATTACTTTATATTACTCACATAAATCTTACTACAATTTGAATGTAATAAAATTTCCTGAGAATTTCCAGAGTGACCTGGCCGCTTACTTCTCAATAGAGAGCTGTGGCAAAAAAATTGTGCTCGTGCCTTGTGCGAACAACACTTATAATTTAAAAATATATCCATGTACAAGAGATAAAAGAAGAATTCTCAAGAACAACAACAAATAACCATAATAATCTGACATTATGTACAATATTGGAGAGTGGTTCTGATGATTACTGCAGTAGGAAAATTCGGACATAATGTTAATAATTTTTTTCCCTTTGCATTGATAAAGCTTGTTTGTTTGGTGAGTGCAAAGATGCTTGCACAGGGGTGGCCAACGGGACGAATCGGGTTGATTCGTCCCATCTGGCCAACGAATTCATGACGAGACGGGTTGGACCCGTCTCGTTACGGGTTATACGGGACGGGTTGAAAACCCGGGTAACGAATCGGGTCTCCTGACCCGATTTGTTACCGGATTCGCCGAGACGGGTTGGACCCGTCTCGACAATTTTTAATTTTTTTTTTAATTCGATAATTCTTAAATTTTGAAATTTAAAGTTATAAAGAAATTAGGAAAAAATAGGAAAAAAAGAGGAAAAAATTTTAAAAAATTTCTAAAATTATAAAAAATAAATAATTGATATTCACTAATTACAAGTTTTTTTTGTAAGGCAAATTATTTTATTAATATGAAAAAATCATACACCAATCTTCTCATCACATATATAATGTACATAAAACTCATCTCGTATAACATACATAAAAAAAACTCTGGTGCTCATCTCATACAATGTACATAAAAACTCTAGTGGTTCTCTACTCGTCATCATCGTCCTGTTCAAATTCTTCATCTAGAATGGCTTTTCCTTGTGTGCGTCTTTCTGCATCAAACCAGTCCTTTAAGCAAACAGTCATCTCCAAGTGTTTCGGCGTCAGCCTGCTCCTCCAAGGTGTCAAAACTCTACCACCTGCAGAAAATACGCTCTCGGACGCTACTGTAGAGGCCGGAGGTGTCAGTATATCTCGGGCCATGGTAGAAAGAATAGGAAATTGTTTTCTCTGTTCTTTCCACCATGACAAAACATCAAATGTTTCTCATGGTTCATCATCATTTTCATTTATTTCAGCAGGCATTGTGTTCAAATATAAATTAAGTTCATCAAATGAACCCGCTCCTGAAGAGTGTTTCTTTCTAGTATTAGAGGAAAGTATACTTTCAAAATTAGATAATCTTTTACCGAGACTACTAGAAGAAGTTTGTGATGGTGTAGGTGCTCTAAATTCAGAAGAAGAAGGGGGAAATAACTCATCTCTGTACAATGAGTACATTTCTTCTTAAAGAGATCTAATTTCTAAAAGTAATTTATCTATATCTTGTTCATAATTTAAACATAAAACAAAATTGGATAATAAAAGTAATTTTTTTTAATGGGCCAATGGCTCATTTTTGAGCCGTTTAGGGTTTAAAAAAATTAATTCCTAATATAGGGGGCGCAGAGTAATTTTTCTCTCTAACGTTATTATAAAAATATTGGACTAAAAAAAAGAAGGGGGGTCGGGGAAATTTTCCCCGACCCGATTCTGTTGGAATTGAAGAATATAAATGTGAATCTTCGAGTTGAATTATGGCGAGATCCGTTGATCGAATCAACTGGATGATGGTTGGAGTGTGTTCTCCTTCCATTGGGGATGAACGTGGTATATTCACATGTTCAATTCCGACTTCGAATGAATGAGATATTCAAGTCCAAAGATTGCCTAATTCAAAGCCAAAACGGGACTAAAGGTAGTTAAAAGCATTTAGTCCCACATTGGCCATGGGATGGAAGTTTGTGGTGTATAAATAGAGAAAATTGAGAACAAAGGGCGTGCCCTTTGGGTACTTGGAGTTTTCACGCGCGATTGGGAGGGATCTATGCCCGCCCGCACATGCGCGCGCGCGTGCGCCGCCGCTGGCGGCGGCGGCCGGCCGGCGCCGATGCCGGGCCGGGACCGGGTCCGGGCTTGGGTCTGGGTGGACTGCCAACGATGCGAACCTGTTGGACTGCCAACGGTTGCAGCCTTTCGTTTGGATTCGAACCTGTTGGCCCCTCCTGGAGTGCTATATAAAGCACTCCAATCTCTCAATTGAACAACAACAATACCAAACAAAATCTCTCTCTCTCTCTCTAAGTTCAGAATTGAAACTGAAGTTCTTCTTCGTCCAGAACTCTGAAACTGAAGTTCTTCTTCGTCCGGAACTCTGACAGTGAAGTTCTTCGTCCGGAACTCTGAAAGTGAGGTTCTTCGTCCCGAACTCTGAAAGTGAAGGTTCTTCCTTCAGAACTGGAAGTGAAGGTTCTTCCTTCAGAATTGGAAGTGAAGGTTCTTCGTTCAGAACTGGAAGTGAATGTTCTCCCTTCAGAACTGGAAGTGAAGGTTCTTTGTTCAGAACTGAAAGTGAAGTTCTGAAATAACTTCTAACGAGAAGTAGGAGATTCGGTTTCCGAAGCAACTTTCAAAGGAGATTCTACAAAATTCGTTCTGAAAGAAGGCTCAGAAAATTCAACAGATTCTTTTATAGAATTGTTGTCTGAATCTGTGACTTCTGAAGAAGAATATTCTTCAACCTTCCTTCGTCCTCAACAGTGGGTGCTCCTCCAAAGTAAAGGCAAATATTCATTCGAAATTTGTCCTTCTCCCGCTGCTTCAATGATCCTGTGAAGGTACTGTTTGACTACGGTTCGACCGTACGGTAATTTGGTAGTGCTATCCAAATACCGTGAAGGAGTGTTGTATCTTGGGAGACCAGCGTCCATTATCCCGTTAGCACCGGTGCGGGGGACGTAATTGTCTTAAGGAGATTCGCTCTAAGCGTACCTCACTCCAAATACTGTATAAGTGGATTAAGTCCTTTATACAGGGGATATACTTTACAGTATATCGAGACTGACTTAGATTCAGTCTAATTGGTGCTTTAACCAAGGAAGGAAATTGAAAGGTGGTTCTTAAATTAAGGAACGTTCTATTGAACAGAAAACCTCCCACCTGATATTTGCCGACCTGACCAATTAGATTGTTGATATCTCAGTGATCTTGATTAGTTGTCAGATTGATTCTTATTAAGCAGAATACCAACAATCTTAAGACAACTAATATTGAAGTTTTTACTTCTATTCTGCTTGAACTTGCAGAAAAATGTCTGAGACTAATCAAGATAGCTCAAGCAAGGCACCAAATATGCAAGCTTTGATGCCAACTCCACTTTCTAACCCGAAGCCGGAGAAGCCAGGAAAATTTGATGGCACAGAATTCAAGAGGTGGCAACAGAAGATGCTCTTCTACTTGACCACTCTTCATCTGGCCAGATTCCTGCAAGAAGATCCACCAGAGCCTGCAACTGATGCATGGACTCAATGTGACTTCCTTTGCCAAAACTATATTTTAAATGGACTGGATGACTCTCTTTACAATGTCTACAGTCCTATCACAACGGCAAAGAAGTTATGGGCCAGTCTTGACAAGAAGTACAAGACTGAGGATGCTGGTACCAAGAAGTTCGTCGTAGGACGATTTCTGGAGTATAAAATGGTGGACAGCAAGACTGTAATCAGTCAGGTGCAAGAGTTTCAATTTATCTTGCACGAGATAGAAGCCGAAGGTATGATTCTTCCTGAAACTTTTCAGGTGGCTACTGTCGTGGAGAAACTCCCACCTGCGTGGAGAGATTTCAAGAACTACCTGAAGCACAAGCGAAAGGAGTTGAAGTTGGAAGATCTCATTGTGAGGCTTCAAATCGAGGAGGACAACAGAAAGTCCGAGAAAATGAGCAGTAAAGACTCCTACGAAGCAAAAGCCAATGTGATCGAAGACTCAAAGGGGAAAGCTTCTACTTCCAAAGGCTTAAAGCGGAAGAAGACTTCCAGGGGTATAAAGACAAGGTCCAAGAAGGCAAGAACACGCGCTTCAAGGGAACCTGCTACATCTGCAACAAAGAGGGGCATAAGGCGAATGAATGTCGCAGCCGCCTCAAAAAGAATAAGAAGAGCCATCCACAGGCAAACTTGACCGACCATGAGTCTCCAAGCCTTTCAGCTGTGGTGTCGGAAGTGAATCTGACAACCAACAATAAGGATTGGTGGGTAGACACTGGGGTTACTCGACACATCTGCTCTGAGAAATTATTATTCTCTGAATATCAAATACTGGAGTAAGATGAGCAACTATTCATGAAAAATTCAGCAGTCTCAAAGGTTGAAGGAAAAGGCAAGGTTATCCTGAAGTGGACATCGGGGAAAGAGCTTACTCTTAACGATGTGCTTCATGTTCCAGGCATCCGCAAGAATTTGATCTCCGGATCAATACTTAGTAAGAAAGGATTTAGAATGGTATTTGAATCAGATAAATTTGTACTTACTAAGGGAGGGATGTATGTGGGAAAAGGTTACTTGTTGATGGACTTTTAAAAGCCAATGTTGCAGTGGTAGATAAAAAGTCTGTGTATTTGTACCCGAAGCTTATAAATAAAGGAAAATCTTTTGTTTATTTGCTTGAGTCTCCTATTTTGTGGCATGCTAGATTAGGGCATGTAAATTACAAGTCATTAAAGAACTTGTCTAATCTGGGATATATTCCTAAACTCAACTTGGAAGAAATTCGCAAGTGTGAGATTTGTGTTGAGGCCAAGTTGGCGAAAAATTCATTTCACTCAATTGATCGAAATACAGAACCTTTAGGGTTAATTCATAGCGATCTGTGTGATTTGAAGTTTATGCCAACTAGAGGCGGTAAAAAGTATTTCATTACTTTTATTGATGACTGTACAAGATACTGTTATGTGTATCTTTTAAACAGTAAGGATGAGGCAATAAATATGTTTATAACATATAAAGCTGAAGTTGAGAATCAACTCAACAAGAAAATCAAGATTCTAAAATCCGATAGAGGCGGAGAATATGAATCAAATGATTTTAGTGAGTTATGTGCTAATTTTGGTATAATCCATCAAACTACAGCACCATACACTCCTTAGCAGAATGGAATTGCTGAAAGGATAAACAAAACTTTGAAGGAGATGGTTAATTCCATGCTCGTAAGTTCTGGAGCTCCGCAGAACTTGTGGGGGGAAGCTCTATTAACTGCAAATTATATTCTAAATAGAGTACCCCACAAGAAACTTGGTCTAATACCATTTGAGTTATGGCATGGAAGGACACCTTCCTGCCATTACCTCAAAATGTGGGGGTGCCTTGCAAAGGTACTAGCACCATTACCTAAAAAGACTAAGTTGGGAGCAAAAACTATGGACTGCATATTCATAGGCTATAATAGTAGTGCCTACAGATTTCTGGTTCATAAATTAGAAATACCAGATATTCATGTAAACATGATTATCTAATCTAAAGATGTTGTGTTCTTTGAAGACATCTTTCCATATAAACGGGAAGCAGATAAGACTTCTGGGAAAAGAACACACGAGATGACGTTCAGGGACGAAAGCCCCGAGGAACCAATTGTTAATGCGGAAACTGAACCAAGAAGAAGTCAGAGATCTAAAATCTCAAAATCTTTTGGTCCAGATTTCATAGCATGCACTATTGAAAGCGAGCCTCAAACATTTAAAGAGGCTATGTCAACCCCAGAAGCACAAATGTGGAAAGAAGCTATAAATAGCGAAATAGAATCCATACTAAGTAATCATACTTGAGAATTGGTAAACTTGCCTCCTGACAGTAAACCAATTGAGTGTAAGTGGATTTTCAAACGAAAATTAAAGCCCGATGGATCTATCGATAAGTACAAGGCTAGATTAGTAGCCAAGGGTTATCGACAAAAAGAAAGACTTGACTACTTCGATACTTATTCACCAGTAACAAGAATAACATCAATTCGGATGTTGATTGCAATTGCAGTATTGCACAACTTAGATATCCATCAAATGGATGTCAAGACTGCATTCTTAAATGGTGAATTAAATGAAGAGATATATATGGAGCAACCTGAAGGATTTAAAGTCAAGGGCCAAGAACACAAGGTGTGTAAATTGGTAAAATCCTTATACGGTTTAAAGCAGGCTCCAAAACAATGGCATGAGAAATTTGATAGTGTCATGATCAAAGATGGATTCACTATCAATGAATGCGATAAGTGTGTGTACACTAAAACAGTTGAAAATGCATGTATCATTGTTTGTCTTTATGTAGACGACATGTTGATACTTGGGACTAATATTGAGATTATTAAGTCCACTAAAAGAATGTTATCCAACAATTTTGACATGAAGGATCTGGGGTTTGCTGATGTAATTTTAATTACCAGAACACCAGATGGAATCAGTTTATCTCAATCTCACTACGTGGATAAGATGATAGAAAGATTCAAGGATCATGGGATAAAGGAGAATACAAATCATTTTCTCCTATACGTCCACCTTCATAAGAATACAAGAACTGGAATACGCCAATTGGAGTATTCTCAGATTATCGGAAGTCTAATATATTTGATGAATAGCACTAGACCCGATATTGCTTACGCTGTAAGCAAGTTAAGCAGTTGCTCTCAAATGAAATTATCTCGTCAAAGGATAATTTAGCGGATCCGCTTACTAAAGGTTTAAGTGGAGAGCGTATAAACTGCGCATCGAGGGGAATGGGTCTAAAAGCCTAACCTTACCGAGTCAGCTTAATGGAAACCTCACTTAGCGACTGGAGATCCCACGGACTAAGTTCAAAAGGAAAAACTAGTTATGATTGACTCAGCAAGTAAGCACTTGGGAGTTTGACTCCAATCCATTCCTAAGGTGCACATAAGTGCTTTTCTACAAGTGGATTAAGGATAAGCTTAACGCTTCTAATGATGCCTATATCTTGTTACTAAACAAGTGGAGTAGAGTAGACTACTCTTAATAGGTCCATCACCTATGTGAGTATAGAGTTGGGTCGGCTCTTTGGGAATTTCTATGGAGGCTGTTATTCCCTAAGATATTCTCTGAAACTAAGAATGTCCAGGGCCAAAACGGATACAACCGAGAACCAAAGTTAATTTGGAAAGTCACTGTGTGAAGTTTGTTGACTAGGCTTACACTAACGGCTAACAGTTCAAGACCTAGTTCACTGATTAGCCAGTAAATCCGATAAAGCTTTCGCTATGGAAGGTTCAAGACCTAGTTCACCTATCCTTATGCAGTTTCTTTTCTCAAGTACCTTTCACAATAGAGTCAGTCTCTTTGTGTGTCATTTCCTTGAATCTCCATTCATTGTGGGGGATTGTTGGAATTGAAGAATATAAATGTGAATCTTCGAGTTGAATTATGGCGAGATCCGTTGATCGAATCAACTGGATGATGGTTGGAGTGTGTTCTCCTTCCATTGGGGATGAACGTGGTATATTCACATGTTTAATTCCGACTTCGAATGAATGAGATATTCAAGTCCAAAGATTGCCTAATTCAAAGCCAAATGGGACTAAAGGTAGCTAAAAGCATTTAGTCCCACATTGGCCATGGGATGGAAGTTTGTGGTGTATAAATAGAGAAATTGAGAACAAAGGGCGTGCCCTTTGGGTACTTGGAGTTTTCGCGCGCGATTGGGAGGGACCTATGCCCGCCCGCACATGCGCGTGCGTGCGCCGCCGCTGGCGGCAGCGGCGGCCGGCCGGCCGGCGCCGGTGCCGGGCCGGGACCGGGTCCGGGTCCGGGCCCGGGCTTGGGTCTGAGTGACTACCAACGGATGCGAACCTGTTGGACTACCAACGGTTGCGAACCTGTTAGACGGCCAAAGGTTGCAGCCTTTCGTTTGGATTCGAACCTGTTGGCCCCTCCTGGAGTGCTATATAAAGCACTCCAATCTCTCAATTAAACAACAACACGAAACAAAATCTCTCTCTCTCTAAGTTCAGAACTGGAACTGAAGTTCTTCTTCATCCGGAACTCTGAAACTGAAGTTCTTCTTCGTCCAGAATTCTGACAGTGAAGTTCTTCGTCCGGAACTCTGAAAGTGAAGTTCTTCGTCCCGAACTCTGAAAGTGAAGTTCTTCGTCCAGAACTCTGAAAGTGAAGGTTCTTCCTTCAGAACTGGAAGTGAAGGTTCTCTTCGTTCAGAACTGGAAGTGAATGTTCTTCCTTCAGAACTGGAAGTGAAGGTTCTTCGTTCAGAACTGGAAGTGAAGTTCTGAAATAACTTCTAACGAGAAGTGGGAGATTCGGTTTCCGAAGCAACTTCCAAAGGAGATTCTACAAAATTCGTTCTGAAAGAAGGCTCAGAAAATTCAACAGATTCTTTTATAGAATTATTGTCTGAATCTGTGACTTATGAAGAAGAATATTCTTCAACCTTCCTTCGTCCTCAACAGTGGGTGCTCCTCCAATGTAAAGGCAAATATTCATTCGAAATTTGTCCTTGTCCCGCTGCTTCAACGATCCTGTGAAGGTACCAGTTGACTACGGTTCGACCGTACGGTGATTTGATAGTGCTATCCAAATACCATGAAGGAGTGTTGTATCTTGGAAGACCAGCGTCCATTATCCCGTTAGACCGGTGCGGGGGACGTAATTGTCTTAAGGAGATTCGCTCTAAGCGTACCTCACTCCAAATACTGTGTAAGTGGATTAAGTTCTTTATACAGGGGATATACTTTACAGTATATCGAGACTGACTTAGATTCAGTCTAATTGGTGCTTTAACCAAGGAAGGAAATTGAAAGGTGGTTCTTAAATTAAGGAACGTTCTATTTAACGGAAACCTCCCACCTGATATTTGCCGACCTGACCAATTAAATTGTTGATATCTCAGTGATCTTGATTAGTTGTCAGATTGATTCTTGTTAAGCAGAATACCAACAGATTCGTCCGTGATTCGTCACGGGACGAATCGAATTCGTCCCGTGTAAACAGGACGGGTCAACCTGTTCGGACCCGCCCCTAAACGGGGCGGGTGCGGGTTGAACCGTGACCCGCACTGTGCGACTCCAACGAGTCGCACAGTGCGGGGCGGGGCGGGTCGACGCGGGTCGACCTGCCCCATTGGCCACCCCTATGCTTGTCGGTAAGGATTGAGATGGTTAACGGGACGAATCGACGGGGATGGCTAACGGGACGAATCGGACGATTCATCCCGTTAGCCAGGTGAACTCATTACAAGATAGGTTGAACCTGTCTCATAATGAATCATACGAGACGAATTGAATTCTCGGGGAATGAATTGGGTCTCTTGACCCGATTCACTACTCGGATTCGCCGAGACGGGTTAGATCCGTCTTATATATTTTTTTTTTTTTTGAAAAATTCAGATTTCCCATTAACGACTCTTTTTTGAGCCGTCAAGGGTTAAAAAAACAATATAGAGATTGTCCTATAATTTCCCCCTCTCACCTACTTTAATAATATTGGGGTTAGAAAATAAGAGGGGAAGTCGGAGAAAATTTTTCCCAACCCGATTCGTCTCGTGATTCATCATGGGACGAATTAGACCCGTCCCGTGGATATGGGACGAGTCAACTAATATAGACCCATAGTTCATACGAGGCGAGTACGAGTTTACCTGTATTCGCGTTGTGCGACTCATACGAGTCGCACAATGCGAATCAGGCAGGTTGAATCAGGTCGACACACCCCGATAGCATATGAGTCGCACAGTGCGAATCATGGCTGGTTGAATCAGGTCGACCCATCCCGATGCCAACCCTGGGTAAAAGGTTGTTTGTTTGTCTTGAAGTGGACGAAATTGGATTTTTTTTTTTTTTTTTTCACTTTGACATGTGAGCTTCATGAGCTTTTCTTTACTCCAACTCTTGTTTGTTTGATGTGAAACTGAGAAGGAAAAGTGAGTGGGTCTCATATGAAACCTTAGTTTTTTAACGCTGCAGTACTGTGTCAGACTTTCAAGCTAAAAACTCGAAAAATGTCAGAAAACTAAACTTGAGGTGCACACACTTTTTCTCCTTTTGTTTTCCAACAGCCAGACAAGACCAAGACAAGCACTGTTGCTTTCAGAGTGTCCCCTCCGTTGGTGGGGCTGACGTGCATTCCTACAAAAATATGGACCCAGAAAATCAAAAATGGAGTTGAATACTTCATATAAATAATTAGATAATGCACTAATCTTTTTTTTTCTTAATTATTTCTTAGCACCTGTTTGGTTAAGGGTGGAAGTGAGGAAGTGAGGAATTGAGGAAGTGATAATAATTCTCTTTGGAACTTGAGAATTGATTAGTAAGTTTTCTGGTGTTTGGATGTTATTGGGAAGTAGTTTGGAAAATGTTTTGTTTTTTCTAGTGTTTGGATGGCAATGTGAAAATGAAGGTGGAAAAGTTGACCACAAAGTTGACCGTAAAATAATATTAAAATAAAAATTAATTAAGAAAAATAAAAAATGGACTGTAATTAGAATGCATGTGAGATTTACATGATCAAAAAATCAGCTGTCTTGTGCTGCAACTTATTACAAATGAGATTTACATGACCACAAAATTAACTGTACCACTCTGAAAGTGAGGAAATGACTGTGTAAAAGAGAAAAGAGAAAAGGAAAAGTGATTTTCTTATTTTCCTTTTCCGATGTTTGGATAGACAGGGAAGTGAGCAATTATACTTCCCTATTTCTTTACTTCCGCCCACTTCCTTGCAACCAAACAGCCCCTAGTGAAGGCAAGGCCAAGATACAATACAAGTCGGGGAAAAAAAAAGCTTGGATCTGGATCCTTTCATTGTGATAGGAAACTAGTAAACGGTCCAAATGGATTTCAGAATTTTTCTTTACGTTTTAGATGGCTGTAAACGTATGAGATAGTGTTCATACAGATTGAATCGCAACTGTCAACAAATAATAAGTAGTTAATATTACGGACCTAACCAACCATGGGCCTTCAAATCTGGTCTTGGGCCTTCAGGTTGGCATTGATGGAAGCCTGGTGTCTACTTATACGTAGAAATTGAAACCTAACAACTCAATAGTCCAAAATGAATACTTTTATGATTATATATTTTGCTTAGTTCAATATATATTTCCCTTTGTAAACAAACATAATTTATGTAAAGATCATTTGGCTAAGTTGATATATGTCTAATATTTCTAAGAAATTAAAAGCAAAACAAAGTATCTGAGTCAGAAAATATTTTAATTTCTATGATTTAATAAAAATTGTTATATTTCGGGAGATACTAAATTTGAAATGTGAATCCGATAAAATTATTATGTGTAGATTCTCAAGTGGATATGAATTTATAAAGAAATTGTTTATGGTGAGTAGGGGTGCGAAACGGGTCGGGTTTGGCCCGGCCGAGAGAGCTAGGCTACTATTATGTATTCCTAACATAACATAATAAGTAGTAATATAAGGCATAGATTTTTTTTTTTAAAAAATCCAAAAACACGAGTCCAGACCGGAGTTCGGCACGTGCCCGGCCCAGCCTGGGTGCGGCCGCCCCGATTGGGCCGTGGGCCTCCTTTCTCAAACTAAAGCACGTCCTGTGTTTGAGGCCGAGGCCCTGCCAACCTGGGCAGGGCCCCGGCGGCTAGGCGGGCCGACTCGGGCCCGTTCGGACCCCTAATGGTGAGGTTTGAATCTGACCCACCCAAACACAGGGCATCAAACATGACAATACTAAATTTAGATTGGTTCGATAACGAGACAGGGACATGACAACAATACGAAATGTAAAACGAAATTTGATAGGGGGCACAAAATAACTCGGCAATCTTGGGTAATCTAAAGATTATGATCAATTCCTTCGGAAACGTACAAATCTTATCCATTTTAGATTATATAAGGACACGTAAGGCTAAAGAAAGACCCAAACTGACACGTGTCCATAATTCAATGCTCTAGAGAGGTCTATAAACTCCATACAATATATGTGCAGACATTCCAGCTCACTATTTGTTTCAATAAAAAACAATATGATGGAATAAAGCCATGAAAGTATGCAAAAAAAAGGCATATCAAATGGAATTAAAAAACTATTAACAAGTTAAGCAATCAAATATAATGTTCTTTCTTGAGAGATGTTTTTTGTACAATATAATAAAATATAGTATTATCCTTTTTTGTGTTATTTGTTCTTCTTACCTTTATGTGATATTATAAGATCTCTTTTGAACACTTTTGTAAAAAACTTTTAACAAAACTCACAAGTTGTTTCAAAGTTTTTATATCCGTTTAGCCCAACACTAGTTTCACTATGTTAATATTAAACTCATAATTTTGAGAACAAAATATAGCATACGAGTTACCAGGAAAAGAAGAAAAACAATAAATAAAAAAAATGTTCAAGAAATGATTGATCAATTCCAAAGGTTCTATCAAGATTACAAAGGTGTGATAGGTGAAGGATTTTAAGAGAGCTTTACTTTCCCAAGCTCCAGTGTTCTAAATCTTATCTATCTCTCTTTACAAGGGCTCACAAGGCAGGTTTTGAATGCTCGAAAAATTGGGAAAGCATATATGGGGACTCACACGATTGTTTTTGCATAAAAAGATGTTGTGAAATGTGAAAATGCACGGAAAATATTTTTATTAAAAAGAGTGTAATGTAAACGAGAAAGTTGATGATAGGATTTGATACCATTGATAGATCATGGATTTTCTATAAAGTTATCAAGCAAAATCAGAACACCAATCTTAAAAAGATATAGAGAATAATCAATCGACAACAATCACAAAAAAAAATCAAGGACTTGAAAAACCCTTGTGAGAAAAACCACAAGATGAACATACAAAGTTGCACACAAGTTTTATCTTGCCTAATGAATCTTTGTGATAATGTCGATTTTTTCCCTTGGTTCTTGAGAAAAATTGCCCGTGATGAATTATTAAATAATTAATAGAGGAGTGACCACACCACCCCTCTTTATCAAAAGATTTTTACAAATTTAAATTGTCTGGAAAACTGAAAAATGTAACATATATTTCTCGTTTTTAACTTCCTGTGCATTTGCATAAACAATATCATTATTGGCGTAGACTAAGATTATTAATTTATTATCATCAACCAACCATATAAATATGATTTAATGAAGCTTCTTCATTACATGTGACATTCTCTAGAAGCTACTACCTCCAGGCAAAGGGAAATGGAATAAAGGGACAATGCACAATCTTGGTGATTTCCAAACAACCTAGAGTCCCATCATCATCATTTTTCATTTTTCTCTCTACTAATAATTTAACAAGTGAATTCGATGCTGATTTGAATTAATTTTGGTGATTTGATGGACTTTCTCCACCAATTCACGCCTTGTGACTGATTTTTTGACAATTGCGGGTTTTACTATTCCATTAACACACGTTTGGTGATTATCCCTCTCTATTATTAGTGTATCATTAAACTAACAAAGAAGAATGACAATAGCATTAAAATTATCAAATTGCTCTAACTACTAGAATTTAACTAGAAATAAGAGTACTAAAGGCATGAAAAATAAATTAAGATTGACAATGCCACTTACTTAAAAATAAACTCTTTCATCGAAGAAGAGACGAACTCGTAAAAGAGACAAACGGTCATTCTTTCAGACTAAATTTATATGGATAAAATTATAATTATTTGTTAATATTTCCTAATTTCACAAAATTAAAATATTCCCTCAGTTTCACAAGACAAGTATTCCTCAACATTGTCCCAAATTTAAGACCAAATTTAAGAGCAATTTTGAGAGAGGAAGAGAGTAGACTGAGAGAGGGCCTAGCAGAGAGAGGGTGTGACAGAAAAAGAGACGATGGCAAAAGGGTAACAAGGCCGAGCGATCGACTGAGGGAGAGAGGAGAGATAAAGAAAGAGAGATAGCGGACTGAGGGAAAAAAGGATCTTATCGGCGGCAGTGGGGCAACATGGAGGTCGAGAGTTAGAGCGAGAGGGTTGGGGTTAGGGTGGAGAGAGGGCCTTACTGAAATCGAGATAGAGGGGGTAGGTGTGACAGAAAAAGTGAGAAGGGGAGAGTATAAAAGAAAGTCTCGTATACATGGTGTCGGCCCAGAGGCCTTCCACTCTAGTTTTGATGATGATTAACTCATGTAGTTATAGTTTACTAATAATCTTGTGATCTTTAGTTTCAGATACTTAACCAAGATATTAGTAGGTGATTAGCTTCAACAAAGGTATTTTGGAGTTTTCACATGGTGATTCAAGAGCCCGAGCGTCAAAGTTTATATCTAGCACTCGTTGGAGTCAAACTCGGTGGATCACGTTTGGATCGAGTCGGCTTGAAGACGGAGTTCGTCAAGAAGACTTCGGTAATTTGTTTAGTTTATAGTTTAGATCCATTGTTAAAGATTAGATAGTTTGATATGCTCAAGTTCACAACACACACACGTTTCGTGTTTATTGGTTTTTAGTTTTTAGTTTAACCGATCTTGGTTTTCATGAATAGATAGATTCAAAACAAGCTTACATGGTTTAATGTATATTAGATTTGATCTATATACATGTATGCTTCATATACTTAGACAAACTTATTCTGATATGCCTATTCATGTATTTGGAGTTTTGTGTTTTAACAAAACTTATTTTCGGATTTATTGTCAAAAACATTGATATATATCTTTTCATGTATATTGCATTATATCCATATACAACATGCTTCAAGTTGATTAAATATCTTGTATTTGTATTTGGATGAGTTTTGGACAAAACGGATTTCCATTTGAAAATTCAAGTTTTGGAAAATACGGATTTTGGTTTTCGGCAAAATTTCAAGGATGCAAAAATAGTTCAAAATGTTTGTAACATGGTTTGATTTTACTCAAATATGTTTGTATATCAAAGTATTATACTGAAACTATTTTTGTGATTTTTAGAGATTTTATGGGATTTATTTGGTAATTAAAAACTCAGTTTTCAAATCCTATAATATTGTCTGTCAGGCTCTGGCGGTCGACCGACCGGTCGACCGGACCAGGAGCTGGTCGACCGGAACGGTCGACCGGATGTGCACGAAACGTGCACAAAGACCATTTGGTTTGGCCGGTCGACCGTGCAGTCGAGCGACTGAAGTTTCCTTACTCTCGGGTAAGGACGGTCGACTGGGCGGTCGACCGGAGGTTGGCAACGGTCAAATTTCGACCGTTGGCCGGTCGACCGGCCGGTCGACCGGATGGTCAATTCTGACCATAATTGGCTGTTTGTGCCTAGCCTCTAAGTGTAGAGGTTGTGTTTGTAAAGAGAGGAGTTGTGTACTCCCGGTTATTGTATTGCCCCAAATCCTCAGTGGAGGTTCCCTGTGTGGGAGTCCTGTGTGGACAAGTTAGTGGAAATCCTTCTGTGTGAAGGCGGGGACGTAGAGCTGGGTGCTCGAACCTCGAAACAATCTCGGTGTTTGCGTTTGATCCATTGACTCTAACTTTCTCTCTTTTACATTGTGCCTTGCATCATTTCATATTGCTCATTCATATATTATATGCTTGGCTTGTTTGTGTGTGCCTCACTTGTGTCTAACCACGAGAGCTTCATATAGCACCTCAACTCTTATTCAGAGGAATCAAGAGGAGTTAGTCCAGAGCTCTTCACCGAGAATTCGGCTACACTCGTTGGTTACATTAAGTGTTGTTGCAATTAAGTTTTTAATTTCCGCATTTTGTTCATTAGATTAGCCGTACACCTATTCACCCCCCTCTAGGTGTACTTTCAATTGGTATCAGAGCCTACGCTCCTGATATTAGGTTTAACCACTTAGGAGTGTGATCTTGGTTTTGCTAATCTATCATTTGCATTTGCATTTGGACACATATAGTTTGTACTCATGGATAGCCCTCCCATGTTTAATATCTCTAGACTTGATATATGGAAGGTTATGATGAGTTGTCATTTAAAAACCCTAGGATATAAAGTTTATCTTGCCATTACCAAGGAATCATACCTTAGTGATAGCAGGCATATAGAGGCCAATGTACTAGCCCTAAAGGCACTTAGAGCATCTCTTGAGAAAGAATATTTACATGTGTTTTTTCACTATGAGTCCGCTTTTGCAGTATGGAGCATTTTGACATCTCCCGAACTACCAACGCTTATCGATAAGAAGAGGAGAACTAGGAGAGACAAGTCCGACGAACGTTGCTTCATGGTCCAAGGGAATGACTCCCTTGAGGTACAATCGGAAACTCAACTAGATGCTAGCACTAGTTCCTATTGCAATGAGTGTTTAGAGGCACAAGCCATGAATGATGAACTTGCTAAAAATTGTGAAAATTTGATTTCAAAATATAAACTTTTGAAAAAGGATAGTCTTGGTTTAAAAGAAGAAAATAAAATTTATCTTCTAGACTTGAGATTGTTTTGCAAGAAAGGGATGAGATTTCAAGTGAAAGTGACTCGCTTAAATCCCAACTTGATCTTGCACTTAATGAAAATAAAATTTTGAAAAGTAAAAATGATTGTGAATATGTTTTGAAGAAAAATGAGGATTTAACTTCAAAACTTGATTTTGTATTAAAAGAAAATAATTCTTTGAAAAATAAAATAATTTGATTTCACAAGAATTGAAAGATTGTTTAAAGAAAAATGTTTCTTTGAAAAATGATTTAGATTCTCATGTTTGCCATGCTAGTGTAGCTTCACATCCTAACTTACCTATTGTATGCACCTTTTCTATAATTGAAAATGATATACCTATGCTTAAGAAGAGTGTTGATTGTTTGGGCTCCACTTTGAGCCATTGTGCCATGAACCACTCACGTTTGGAATCTATGTTTCGAAAGAAACAAGTTCCATCTTTACATGCACACCATCCACGGCATACACATGATTCGCACGTTCATGCACTCACACATTGTATGCTCATGTGTACACTGAAAAACACCTAGAGGGGGGTGAATAGGTGTAATTGCTAATCTAATGATCTTTTTAAACTAAGTATGATGAATGATGCAACAATCTCTCAAAAACAAGACTAAGAGCCGAATACCCCTTGCGAGGTTCTGAACTCCTTCCTCCCAATTCCCCTAGATATGGGTTAGAGGTGCGCAATGCAACCTTATTGTATTGAGATATGATTGATCAAGGCAAAGTATGATGATGAGAAATGAGATGCACACAATATATATCACAAGAATTACAAGCTTGAATTGAAAGCACAAGGAAGATACAAGATCACAAGCAAGTAATAAAGAGCAATAAAGTGTTAGAGGAATTTAAGAAAGAATTGGACGCAAAGGCAATCGCAAACACAAATATTTGTTTCGAGGTTCGAGCCACCGCTCTACTCCCCGCCTTCACCTCCGTGAAGGGTTTCCACTATCCACCGAGGACGCCTTTACAATTTGGTCTACCGAAGACCGAGCACCGAGCTCCACCGAGTACAAAGGACCTCTACCGAAGAAGTTGCTCCACAAGGAAAGGATTACAAGAACAAAGTGATCACAACAAGATCACTACACTATTTCTCAAACTCTTTTACAAACACTCTCACTTCAATTACAACTTCACTATAGAATGAGTATTGGATTTTTGGCTCTATGAAGTGTGGTGAGAAAACTTCAGTTGTAGAGTGATATTAGTAATCAAACACAACTGAAAAACAAGCTTTTAAAAGAATTGGAATGAAGGCTTTAAACTCTTTTCTTTTCTCTTTTGAAAACAACACAAACTTGAGGATTTTTCTTAGTAATATGCAAGAGAGACTTCTCCTCTATTTATAGGGTTAGAAAATAGGTTAAAAACATTTCTTTACACCTAATTTGATCTGCAAAAGCTCCCCAACAACTCTCCAAAATCTGTTAAAGCAGAAAAAGAAACAGATTTTCAGAACTGCCCAAAGAGGAAAGAGCCGTTAGGCTTGTTGCAGGCCTGGCGGTCGACCGGTCCGGTCGACCGCCAGCCCAGCAGCAAAGAGCCGTTGGCTCTCGGTCGACCGGTCCGGTCGACCGACCCAAAAGAGGAAACACAGTTTCCTTCTTCCGGTCGACCGGTCCGGTCGACCGAAACAACCCGAGAGCAATTTGCTCTCCGTCGGTCGACCGGTCCGGTCGACCGACAGACATGCACAAACAGTGCATGTCCAGACACATCGCCGGTCGACCGTTCCGGTCGACCGAAGTTGCCTGAAACAGAAAAACTGGGCTGTTTTTTAGAGTTTGGAAAAATTTGAAAAGTTGTTTTAGGTTTAAACAAACTAGAGTAACATGTTAGTAGGAGTATGTTTACATGATCTAGACAAGATATTTATTTTATAAAACTTAGGTTCATGTAAATCTTTACTAAGGCATGAAACCAAATTTTGAAAAAGAAAACAAGACCAATTTTATCAAAACCAAATTTTGTGTGTGTGTATCTTAGAGCCAAATAACCAAGACTCAAACTTTAACATTCTATTCTTACAATGATTCTAGGGACTTCAAAATCTTCAATAGGCTTCTTTATATAATCTTCAACACTTGTTCCTTGAGCCCAATTGGAGTTGACTTGAGTCCAAATCTTTGTATTTGTGAGAGAAGACTTCTAGAATGAATAGAAATCTGAAACACACTTAAACAACAAATGTTATTAGTACAAATAACTAATATGTTTTGTAATCATCAAAATACACTAATCATGGGTGATTGTAACCTTGGGCCAACAATCTCCCCCTTTTTGATGATGACAAAACATATAGGTTATTTAAATAAATATGGAAGAGGAGTTTGGAAAACTCCCCCTCAAATAATGCTATGTATTTATCATGAATATGAAAAGCTATGTAAGCATACATAAAGCATTTAACAAACACAATAATTTTTGTCCAAAAACTCAAATAACACAAACTTCCTTTTTCTTCATGAAATGAAACTCAATTAGTATCAAACTTAAAAAGTTTAAACTTAAACACTTATTTTCCAAATATCAACAAACTTATTCTCCCCCTTTTTGTCATACATCAAAAAGGGTTAAAACAAAACAATTAAAAAAATTTTTAATTTTAAGAATCCATAATACAAACATTCAACTCACCACAAATAAATGAAAATCTAGCATAGTCTAAAGGTTTAGTAAAAATATCGGCAAGTTGAAAATCGGTAGAAACATATTCAATAACAATATCACCTTTCTCATAATGATCTCTAAGAAAGTGATACCTAATGTCAATGTGTTTGGTTTTACTATGTTGATTTGCATTCTTTGTCATGTGAATAGTACTAGTATTATCACAAAATATTTTAACATGATCAAAGTGTAAATCATAGTCAAGGAGAGTATGTTTCATCCAAAGAACTTGTGCACAACAAGCTCCGGCCGCAACATACTCCGCCTCGGCGGTTGATAGGGCTACCGAATTTTGCTTTTTGGAAGACCAAGATATAAGACAATTACCTAAGAATTGACATGTTCCACTTGTGCTCTTCCTATCTACCCTACAACCCGCATAGTCGGCATCCGAAAAACTAGTCATAGAAAATTGGCCGGTTTTCGGATACCACAAACCCATTTCAATGGTGCCCTTAAGGTATCTAATTATGCGTTTAACCGCTATTATGTGAGATTCTTTAGGACAAGATTGAAAACGTGCACAAAGACAAACGGAAAATATGATATCCGGCCTACTAGCCGTCAAATAAAGCAAACTACCAATCATGCTTCTATAAAGTTTAATGTCTACACTTTTACCTTGTTCATCCTTGTCAAGCTTTGTAGTTGTTGCCATGGGAGTTTTGCTTACTTTAGATCCTTCAAGCCCGAATCTCTTGATTAGTTCCTTTGTGTACTTGGCTTGATTGATGAAGATCCCATCCTTCCTTTGCTTGATTTGGAGTCCAAGGAAATAGTTGAGTTCCCCATCATAGACATTTCAAATTCATCCTTCATGCATGACTCAAAAGCTTTGCAAAGAGATTCATTAGTAGAACCAAAAATAATATCATCTACATAAATTTGCACAATAAGAATATCTTTTTCCACATGTTTTGTAAACAATGTTGTGTCAATTTTACCTTTCTTAAAATCATTGGAAATCAAAAATGAAGAAAGTCTTTCATACCAAGCCCTAGGGGCTTGTTTTAAACCATAAAGAGCTTTGTCTAATTTAAAAACAAAATCCGGATGTGTAGGATCAACAAACCCGGGGGGTTGTTCAACATACACTTCCTCTTCAATAAAACCATTTAGAAAAGCACTTTTAACATCCATTTGAAATAATTTGAAATCTTTATATGAGGCAAATGCTAGTGTCATCCGTATGGCTTCAAGCCGTGCTACGGGTGCAAAGGTTTCTTCAAAATCGATTCCTTCGATTTGAGTGTAACCTTGGGCAACTAACCTAGCCTTGTTTCTAACTATATTACCCGATTCATCCAACTTGTTCTTAAAGATCCACTTAGTACCAATTGTTGGTCTATCGTGGGGCCTAGGAACAAGGTGCCAAACTTGGTTGCGCTCAAATTGATTGAGCTCCTCTTGCATGGCTAGCAACCAATATGAATCGGCCTCGGCTTCGAGGACATTTTTGGGTTCAACATGAGAAATGAATGCATAGTTATCACAATAGTCATGAAGTCTAGAGCGAGTAGTTACCCCTTTTGATACTTCACCTATGACGAGGTCCTCGGGATGATGTGGATTGTATCTCCAAGCCTTTGGAAGTTGTTGAGTGGGCTCATCTCCATTTATTTGGTCTTTGTTTCCTTGAGCCTCTTCTACTTTAGCTTCGCTTCCTTCATCATCCTTTGGTTTGTCTCCCATAGTAGAAGCATCCTCCAAGGTCACTTTCTCCAAACCTTCATCCAATGCATCTATTTCTACAACATTCTTAACAAACTTGTTAGATTCCTCAAACTTAACATGAATAGACTCTTCAATAGTCAAAGATGATCTAATGAAAACTCTATAAGCCTTACTAGTGTTTGAGTAACCTACAAAAATAGCCTCATAAGATCTAGCATCAAACTTTCCTAAATTATCTTTTGTGTTTAAAACAAAGCATTTGCAACCAAAAACTTTAAAATAGGAAACATTAGGTTTTCTAGAAAAATACATTTCAAAAGAAGTTTTAGTTGTATTTTTACACAAGAAAACACGATTAGATATGTAGCATGATGTATTAACGGCCTCGGCCCACAAATAATGTGGTAGACCATATTCACTTAGCATTGTCCTAGCCATCTCTTGTAATGTTCTATTTTTCCGTTCAACTACTCCATTTTGTTGTGGAGTTCTAGGACAAGAAAGTTCATGCTTTATTCCATGTTCATCACAAAAAGTGGTAAAGGGTTGGTTAATGAATTCACCTCCTCTATCACTTCTTATTCTCAAAATCGAAACATCTTTTTCTTTTTCAACTCTTTTCTTAAAAGTTTAGAAATACGAAAATGCTTGGTTTTTGTGTTCAAGAAAGAAAACCCAAGTAAACCTTGAAAAGTCATCAACCAAAACATAGGCAAATCTACTCCCACTTAGACTTTTGGTTTGTGTAGGGCCAAAAAGATCCATATGGATTAATTCCAAAGGACGTGATGTCATGATATCCTTAATTGACTTGAAAAAAGACTTAGTTTGTTTCCCAAATTGACATGCGTCACAAACTCGGTCCTTTTCAAAATTCAAGTAAGGAATACCTTTCACCATTTCCTTTGAATTTAATCTAGAAATATGATCAAAAGAAATATGCCCTAATCTCCTATGCCACAACCAAGAGTCATCATCGAGGGCTTTCAAACAAGTAATATTACAAGACATATTTAACATATCAATCATATAAACATTACTTTCACGAAAACGGAAAATACACAAACATTAGAAGTTCTATCAATTACTTTACAAGTAACATTATCAAAAACAACATCAAAACCTTTATCACAAAGTTGACTAACACTCAAGAGATTATGCTTGAGGCCATCAACTAAAACTACATTTTCAATTAAAGGAGAGGTGCCAAGTTTTACATTACCAATACCGATGATTTTACCCTTGGCGTCATCTCCGAAGGTGACGGTGCCACCTTCATGATATCTTGATAGGGTTGCAAAGTTGTTGATGTCCCAAGTCATGTGCCTTGAGCAACCGCTATCAAGATACCACAACCCTCTACGTCGTTGGGCTTTGGAAAGTATCTACATCATTTAACATAATTGTTGATTTTGGTACCCAAACTTTCTTGGGTCCTTGAAAGTTAGTGCCTCGAACCCAAACATTATGACGTGATACATTTAATCTATCATAGCAAAAATTGGCTAAGTGCCCTTTCCGTCCACAATGTGAACATGAGAACACTCTACCATACATGAATGCATGATGTGTATGTGTAGTGTGAGAATGTTTTGGGGTTTTGCCATGTTGTTTAGGTTGTGAAGCATGAACATGAACATGAGCATGAGCATTTTTCTTTGGGGCTTGTTTCTTAGGAAACATAGCCTCAATTTTCTTCTTGTTAAATTCACAATTTTTCAAAACAACACTTAATGAGTCTAATCTTTCCTTAAGCATAGAAACTTTATTAGAATCAATTAGTGGGGCCTTACCTTTGCAAGAAATCTTATATTTTTCAAAATCATTTTTAGTAGTGGCCAAGGTGGAAACCAAATCATCCTTTTCTTTTGTAAGAGTAAAAACTTGATGACTTAAAGATTCATTTTCCTTTTTCATTTTTAAATACTTTTTCTTTAAGAAATCATAATTTTGTGACAACTCAACAAAAGCTTCTCCTAGTTCATCCATGGAGAGTTCATCATCAAAAGGGGTGGAAGGGGTACCTTGCTTGTGCTTTCATTGGCCATGAAGCACATGTTGGCGGTGTCTATTTCTTCTTCGGATTCGGTCTCCGAATCCCAAGTTGCCTTCATAGCCTTCTTCTTGTAAGGCTTCTTTGAAGTGGAGGGCTTAGCTTTGTCCGGACACTCCGCAACAATGTGTCCGGGCTTTTGGCAATTGAAACAAGTGATTTTCCTTTCTTCTTTGCCTCCTTGCCATCTTCTTCTACTTGGTACTTCGCCTTATTGTACATCCTCCGGACGTTCTTTACAAGGAGTGAGAGCTCCTCATCATCTTCTTCTTCATCGTCTTCATCGGAGTGTGTAGCTTGACTCTTGAAGGCGATAGTCTTCTTTTTGGAAGGAGCCATATCCTCCCTTGCTTTCCTTTCCATCTCATGGTTTTGAGGTTCCCAATGAGACCTATAAGCTCCATCTCTTCATTGTCGTTGAGTTCCTTCAAGGTTGTTGCTTTAACTTCCCATGAAGGAGGAAGAGCTCGGATGATCTTCCTTACTCTTTGATCATTGTTGATATCTTCACCTAAAGAAGAGAGTCCATTAGTAATCTTGGTAAATCTTGTAACCATATCATCTATGGTTTCATTATCTTGCATGCTAAATGTTTCATATTGGGACCGAAGAAGGTCAATCTTAGCCTTCTTTACTTGTGAGGTCCCCTCATGAGTGACTATCAAGTGTGACCAAATCTCAAATGCGGATTTGCAATGGATGACTCTAGCTATGTCATCATCATTGAGGGCTTGTAGAAGTGCATAGTGAGCTTTGACATTGGCATCGAATTCCTTAGTCTCTATTTCGGACCAAGTGGATTCGTCACCGGGGGGTACACTAAAGGACTTAGTCACGGCCTTTGCAACTCGGCTACCTAGAGATTGCAAAAACACGGTCATCTTAACTTTCCATATGGGAAAGTTAAGTCCATCAAACTTAGGAGGGGTCTTAATTCCATCGGCCATTTTTACTATATGAATATGAATGAAATGATTAGCAAATTAGGATCTTCTCTAAGGTTGTTAAACCAAATCCTAGAGTCCAAGCTCTGATACCAATTGAAAAACACCTAGAGGGGGGTGAATAGGTGTAATTGCTAATCTAATGATCTTTTTAAACTAAGTATGATGAATGATGCAACAATCTCTCAAAAATAAGACTAAGAGCCGAATACCCCTTGCGAGGTTCTGACTCCTTCCTCCCAATTCCCCTAGATATGGGTTAGAGGTGCGTAATGCAACCTTGTTGTATTGAGATATGATTGATCAAGGCAAAGTATGATGATGAGAAATGAGATGCACACAATATATATCACAAGAATTACAAGCTTGAATTGAAAGCACAAGGAAGATACAAGATCACAAGCAAGTAATAAAGAGCAATAAAGTGTTAGAGGATTTAAAGTAAGATTGGACGCAAAGGCAATCGCAAACACAATATTTGTTTCGAGGTTCGAGCCACCGCTCTACTCCCCGCCTTCACCTCCGTGAAGGGTTTCCACTATCCACCGAGGACGCCTTTACAATTTGGTCTACCGAAGACCGAGCACCGAGCTCCACCGAGTACAAAGGACCTCTACCGAAGAGGTTGCTCCACAAGGAAAGGATTACAAGAACAAAGTGATCACAACAAGATCACTACACTATTTCTCAAACTCTTTTACAAACACTCTCACTTCAATTACAACTTCACTATAGAATGAGTATTGGATTTTTGGCTCTATGAAGTGTGGTGAGAAAACTTCAGTTGTAGAGTGATATTAGTAATCAAACACAACTGAAAAACAAGCTTTAAAAGAATTGGAATGAAGGCTTTAAACTCTTTTCTTTTCTCTTTTGAAAAAAACAAACTTGAGGATTTTTCTTAGTAATATGCAAGAGAGACTTCTCCTCTATTTATAGGGTTAGAAAATAGGTTAAAAACAATTTCTTTACACCTAATTTGATCTGCAAAAGCTCCCCAACAACTCTCCAAAAATCTGTTAAAGCAGAAAAAGAAACAGAATTTCAGAACTGCCCAAAGAGGAAAGAGCCGTTAGGCTTGTTGCAGGCCTGGCGGTCGACCGGTCCGGTCGACCGCCAGCCCAGCAGCAAAGAGCCGTTGGCTCTCGGTCGACCGGTCCGGTCGACCGACCCAAAAGAGGAAACACAGTTTCCTTCTTCCGGTCGACCGGTCCGGTCGACCGAAACAACCCGAGAGCAATTTGCTCTCCGTCGGTCGACCGGTCCGGTCGACCGACAGACATGCACAAACAGTGCATGTCCAGACACATCGCCGGTCGACCGGTCCGGTCGACCGAAGTTGCCTGAAATAGAAAAACTGGGCTGTTTTTAGAGTTTGGAAAAATTTGAAAAGTTGTTTTAGGTTTAAACAAACTAGAGTAACATGTTAGTAGGAGTATGTATACATGATCTAGACAAGATATTTATTTTATAAAACTTAGGTTCATGTAAATCTTTACTAAGGCATGAAACCAAATTTTGAAAAGAAAACAAGACCAATTTTATCAAAACCAAATTTTGTGTGTGTGTATCCTAGAGCCAAATAACCAAGACTCAAACTTTAACATTCTATTCTTACAATGATTCTAGGGACTTCAAAATCTTCAATAGGCTTCTTTATATAATCTTCAACACTTGTTCCTTGAGCCCAATTGGAGTTGACTTGAGTCCAAATCTTTGTATTTGTGAGAGAAGACTTCTAGAATGAATAGAAATCTGAAACACACTTAAACACAAATGTTATTAGTACAAATAACTAATATGTTTTGTAATCATCAAAATACACTAATCATGGGTGATTGTAACCTTGGGCCAACATACACTTGTACACATTGTGGACGTAAGGGTCACCTTGCTAAATTTTGCTATGATAAGATACATGAGTCAAATTTAGCAACTAAATTTATTTGGGTTAGGAAAGGAGCTAACCCCCATGGACCCAAAAGAGTGTGGTACCAAAGATCACGCCTATTGTATTTGATGTAGGTGTGGGCTCTCACATGACGTGAGAGTGATGGTGCCTTGAGGTGGATGCGTTCCGAGCTTAAAGAGGACAATTTGGATGCATCACTTTCAAGGGGAGTTTGGTGGGATGACCACCTCGTTTTGGAGAAATGGAGAGTTGCCCTATCGGTTTTGGTAACGATCTCTTACTCCTCATTTATGTTTACATGCTTTTCATATCATTGTTTTTAGCATGTCTTGATGTTTCATGATTAATATGTCATATGCCATGATATTTAGATTAGTGATATACATGATTAGTTATTTGAGACACCCATGTTTAATATGGATTTATATCTATGTGTCCTCACATTTGTTTTAACTAATGTGTATGTCCTAAATCTATACATGCGCATGTACATAATGATCATATGAGTTTTTGTTTTGATTTCTATGCTTCATGTTTTGACTACACGTTTAGATGTTTGTTTTCATTAAAACTTAGATATATATACTTGTACAACTAGTGAGCCACAAAGAGACTTTTATATGTTTGTGCTTAAACGCTCATTTGTACTTATTAGATGTACTAGTATAGTCTAGTTTTGATGATTCATACATTTGACTTGTATTCCCATTTTGTACATGTTTTTCATGTTTATATTTAACTTCATGTATATGTCGATTTTGTCTAAACTATTAGTTATACATATACATCCTTGAGCCACTTGCCTTCATGCATATACTTTTGTGGACTCGTTTATATTTGGATATGTATGTATACTTTAGTTTGTACATGACATACATATACCTTGAAGGATTCTAGTTTTGATGATTTTCATGTTTTTAAGGAATTTTGTATTCGAGCTTAATTGCCTATTTCTATGACTTTGTATTTCACATTATTCTTGTACACTCACATCATTTTTGTTTACTCATGATTTATTTTTCATGAGACTATATATGCTTTATAGACCATTGAGTGTTTGATGATCATGTGATTTTCATATTTTCATGAAAAATATTTTTGTTTTATTCCTTACTTGAAGGATTTCGTACTAGTTTACAAATTTTTCATATAACTAGTTGCGGTGTTCTTCATTATGGTAGAGTTTTTCAACATACTATATTTTCAAATTTATTTTTGAAACCCCTATCCATTAAAGGGCGGTTGGTTGGGCGACCATGCCTTATATGCTTATTATTGAAAATCATTTTAAAATGAGCATGAAATGGGTGGTAGGTAATATGAGGTATACACTTGATCTTATTATGTTTTTCAATTGGTATCATTGAATTCTTTCAATTGTATCACTATTGAGATTCTTTTTGTATACTCGCATATGTTTTTATATATGTATGCTTACATTTTCAAATAGTATCAATTTCGATTGGTATTAAATTTTTCATATATGTATATTTGCTTTATTTGTGCTTACTATATCTCTATATTTTTGAGCACAAATTTTGGTTATGCTAAGCTTGATTTCTTAATGACTATTATATTTCAATTGATTATGTTTCAATTGATACTTTATCCAAGCTTATGCATCATTTTTTTTTTGGTATTTCATAAAGGGGAGAAAATTCTTATTTCACTTTTTAATTGGTTTTATTTACCTTTGGTATTTTACTCCCATACTTTATGTTGAAAAATGATATTGATTTAATTTTGGTATAATATGCTCTTAATGAAAATTTACTTTCTATTGGTACTAATCTTTACAATTGGTATCAAGATTACCTATAAGTTTACTTACAATAAAGAAAACAATAAACAATGTTAACAATTGGTATTTTTATTGATATAAAATTTTTGGTTGAATTGCTCAAAATGATTTATTTATTTATAATTGGTATTTACTTACAATTGGTATCAATTGGTATTTAAATTTATATTAAAATATTTATTTTATGTACCACTTTATGTACTTTCAATTGCATTGATATCATGATGCACTAAATTGATATATTTTTTTTCTTACAATTGGTATCATAACATTTTGATTTGATTTCACCCCTCATTGATTTTTTTTGTTTAAGACAAAAAGGGGAGAACATTGTTTTCTTTGACCCCTTTGTTGATGATTGACAAAAAGGGGGAGAAGTATTTGAGTTTATATGCATGTATTTGAGTATTATATGCATGTTTTTTGAGTTTTTATTGATTGGTATCAAGAGCTTCTATTGCTTTTATTGATAAAGTTTTTAATTGAAATTTTTATTGATATCAAGAGCAAGTATTTAAGAACATGTTTTATTTTAAAAAGGAAAAGGAATTTATTTTAAAAGTTTGGTATCAAGATCATGTTCATTGTTTTATGCATGTTTATGCATATTCATGTTTAGTATTCATTGCATATCTTATTGTTTATTGCTATGCATGAGTTAAGGGGGAACTTCTTTGAAGCTTACTTTAATCCATGCATATATAACTCTATGAGTTTTGTCATCATCAAAAAGGGGAGATTGTTGGCCCAGAGGCCTTCCACTCTAGTTTTGATGATGATTAACTCATGTAGTTATACTTTACTAATAATCTTGTGATGTTTAGTTTCAGATACTTAACCAAAATATTAGTAGGTGATTAGCTTCAACAAAGGTATTTTGGAGCTTCCACATGGTGATTCAAGAGCCCGAGCGTCAAAGTTTATATCTAGCACTCGTTGGAGTCAAGCTCGGTGGATCACGTTTGGATCGAGCGGCTTGAAGACGGAGTTCGTCAAGAAGACTTCGGTACTTTGTTTAGTTTATAGTTTAGATCCATTGTTAAAGATTAGATAGTTTGATATGCTCAAGTTCACAACACACACACGTTTCGTGTTTATTGGTTTTTGGTTTTTTAGTTTAACCGATCTTGGTTTTCATGAATAGATAGATTCAAACAAGCTTACATGGTTTAATATTTATTAGATTTGATCTATATACATGTATGCTTCATATACTTAGACAAACTTATTCTGATATGCCTATTCATGTATTTGGAGTTTTGTGTTTTAACAAAACTTATTTTCGGATTTATTGTCAAAAACATTGATATATATCTTTTCATGTATATTGTATTATATCCATATACAACATGCTTCAAGTTGTTTAAATATCTTGTATTTGTATTTGGATGAGTTTTGGACAAAACAGATTTCCATTTGAAAAATCCAAGTTTTAGAAAATACGGATGTTGGTTTTCGGCAAAACTTCAAGGATGCAAAAATAGTTCAAAATGTTTGTAACATGGTTTGATTTTACTCAAACATGTTTGTATATCAAAGTATTATACTGAAACTATTTTTGTGGATTTTTAGAGATTTTATGGGATTTATTTGGTAATTAAAAACTCAGTTTTCAAATCCTATAATATTGTCTGCCAGGCTCTGGTGGTCGACCGACCGGTCGACAGGACCAGGAGCCGGTCGACCGGAACGGTCGACCGGATGTGCACGAAACGTGCACAAAGGCCATTTGGTTTGGCCGGTCGATCGCACGGTCGACCGGCTGAAGTCTCCTTACTCTCGGGTAAGGACGGTCGACCGGGCGGTCGACCGGAGGTTGGCAACGGTCAAATTTCGACCGTTGGCCGGTCGACCGGATGGTCAATTCTGACCATAATTGACTGCCAACGGCTAGTTTTTCAAAGAGGCTATAAATTGGGTTTTCTCTTAATAGTTTTTAACAAGTTTTTGGAGAGCTTATTTTCTGATCTTACTAGTGCTTTTGCAGCAATCAAAAAGAAGTTTTGGGCTCTAAAGTTTACATTTGATTTGGTGTTTTTCTAGGGTTTGGAAATCAAGAAAAGTGATTTTGGGAAAAGTGTTTTTGGTTCATCTTCTTCATCCTTATTTCTTATTTTTCCCCAAGATTTTCTTTGAGTATTTATTTTCCATTCCTTTGGTTTTTCTCACACTTGAGCTTATTATTCTATCCTATCTATAGGATCTTTGTTTTTATGGGAAAAGAATTGGTTTGTGGTCTTTTGATCACTAAGTTGTAAACCCTCCTACTTTGTGTTATCCCTCTTGTGTAGAGGTTGATTTTGGAGTGGTGGTTTTGTGCCCTATCCCTCTAGTGAGAGGTTGATTGGTTGGCTTTGTGCCCATCCCTCATTTGTGAGGTTGATTTGTGGTGGCTTTGTGCCTAGCCTCTAAGTGCAGAGGTTGTGTTTGTAAAGGGAGGAGTTGTGTACTCCCGGTTATTGTATTGCCCAAATTCTCAGTGGAGGTTCCCTGTGTGAGAGTCCTGTGTGGACAAGTTAGTGGAAATCCTTCTGTGTGAAGGCGGGGACGTAGAGCTGGGTGCTCGAACCTCGAAACAAATCTCGGTGTTTGCGTTTGATCCATTGACTCTAACTCTCTCTCTTTTACATTGTGCCTTGCATCATTTCATATTGCTCATTCATATATTATATGCTTGACTTGTTTGTTTGTGCCTCACTTGTGTCTAACCACGAGAGCTTCATATAACACCTCAACTCTTATTCAGAGAAATCAAGAGGAGTTAGTCCAGAGCCCTTCACCGGGAATTCGGCTACACTCGTTGGTTACATTAAGTGTTGTTGCAATTAAGTTTTTAATTTCCGCATTTTGTTCATTAGATTAGATGTACACCTATTCCCCCCCTCTAGGTGTACTTTCACATGGCACCCACTCGTATAGACGGCTGAGAGTTCAAAATTTTTTTGCCCAAGTATTCTTTGTCTGGTTAGGATTGGCAACCCCAGAAGAAACTTAAATTTTTTTTTTGTACAAGTGTTTCTTTATCCGGGATTGACAAAGCAATCTTAATTTTTTCAACTTTTTATTTGCCTGGGTTGCTAACCCCGGACAAAGAGAAAAGAAAGAAAAAATGAGATTACTTTGTCCTCGGTTGCCAACCCTGGGACAAAACTAAAAAAATTAAAGTTCTTTGTCAGGGATTGGCGACCCTGGACAAAGAATACAGGCAAAAGAATTTTACTTTCTTTGTCTAGGGTTGCCAACCCTGGACAAAGAAAAATAACTTAAAGAAAAAAAATTTCTTTATCAGGGCCAATCCCCGGACAAAGAAAAATAACTTAAAGAAAAAAATTCTTTGTCAACGCCAATCCCCGGACAAAGAAAAATAACTTAAAGAAAAAAAAATCTTTGTCAGGGCCAATCCCCGGACAAATAAAAAATAGTTCAGAAAGCATTAATCTCAAAGGACGTGTTTGGATTCAAGAAAGTGAGAGGAAATGTGAAGTGGGAAAATTTCTCACATCCTTTGTTTGTTTTGAACCGGAAATTAGAAATGGGAAAACTCTTTTTTCTTTTCCTTTTTCTCTTTTACGTCTCCTTTTTACACTACTATTTTTTCACTTTTAAAGTGTTTTAGTTAATTTTGTGGTCATGTAAATCTCACTTGTAATAAGTTATAACTCAAAACAATTAATTTTGATGTCATGTAAATCCCACTTGCAGTTCAATTATAGTCCAAAAATGTTATTTCAGAATTAACATTTAATTTAATATTATTTTGTGATCAACTTTGTGGTCAATATTTTTACTTTCACTTCCACATTTCTAACCAAATACCAGAAAACATAGTATACTTTTTCACTTACATTTTCACATTACAACCAAACCCTGAAAATGAGAAGTGCACAAATCCAAAATTTTCACTACTCTTCCATATTTTTCATCCCCATTTCCCACTTATACCTTTTCCTCCCAATTCCATCAAACCAAACATGCCCAAAGAGAAAAGCTAAAAATATATATATATTTTTCATCTGAGGTTGCCAACTCCGGACAAACAAAATCGATCTCCTGCCAGTGCAGGCGCCACGTTGTGAGGCGAAACGCCCGCCGCCAACGTGGCATATCAGAGGCTAATTTTTGAAAATATTTTTGGGGAAGTCGATTTTATGAAATATTCTTAAAAATTGTAAGTCCTTTTTGGAAAATTGCCCTTAAACAAACAAAAACTAAACCATTTCAAAAAAATCCAGCAAAATTCGGCCAGGCCTTTTCTCCTCTCTCCTGCCTTCCTTTCTTTGCTCCAGCTCCACCCGCCACGCATTAAATCTAACAACACCAAAAGAATAAAATAAAATAAAACAGAATAAAAAACCCAAATCCCAAAGAGCCCTCTTTGTTATTATAATCTCCTCTGTTGTGTTAATTAGCTAGCTATTGAAATCATCATTATGGGGTTCTACATTGGTCTCGCTCTCGGGTTGGCCCTCGGTTTGGGCCTCATGATGGCCTTCGTCCGCCAGGAGAATGCTCGATCTAAGCAGAGGCGCGATTTGGTATGTTCTTTTTGTTCTTGTGTTTGATTCCTTGATGACCCATTTGAGGAAAATGTTTGCTGATGAATAACAAATGTTTTTTTTTTGGTAGATTAATGTTAGGAAATTCGTATATTGAGAAGTTTGGAGTGGCTGATGGGTGTTTCTCATTGGGTTTGAAAATTTCCTTGTGGTGTTAAGTTGGTGGTTTATTGTAAATGTTAGGAGAAGAAAGAATATATGACTTGGATTGAGAAAGGAAGTATTGATATGGATTCATCGCTTCAATTCATTACTGGTTTCATTGAATGCATGCTTTTTTGGGAGTTTGAAGTATTTGTTTTTCTCTTTTCCTCGCCTGTTTCATTATCATTTTAAAGGGAGTATAGTGAAAGGGCATAGAATTTAGGAGACGGAACCTTCATCTAAATCCCAAAGCTCATAATGGAACTGAAGATCCCAGAGGGGAATAGCCCTTTCCTCGAGCAAAAGCGAGTTTTGTTGTCACTAAAAACATAATGGTATAGAAAGTTTTGAGCATAAATACCTTGGTCCCCGCCTTTCCTGAATGTACCAACACCTTGGTCCCCGACCTTCACCTTACCCTCCTTGAAGTCTAAAGCATGAAAAATGTTCCTAACATGTGCTACTAACTTAAAACCAACCCTGCCCACCACACAAAATCAAGGCAAACATATGAGAAAAGAGTAATTTCAGGGCCTTTCCTTCCCCCCCCGCCCCCCCCCCCCCCCCCCCCCCCCCCCCCCCCACCAACACACACACACACACCACACATATGGGGTTACTGTACCTCCGCCGCCAGCTGAGAGAGTTTCTCAGCCGCATGACGTGCCTTCATATTAGCCGTAGAGAAGTCAAAAATTTAGGCGGTAAAAGGAGACCCTCAATCACTTTTCGTTGCCCAATGACTGAAATACCCTCAGTTTCACTTTTAACCTGCTACAACTGTTCCTCCACTAAAAAAATTACAGATCGAAAAATTTTGAGCTTTTTCAAACAAAAAAACTACAGATCTTGATAACTTAATTTTAGAAAAATAATTTATTTTAAAAGAATGCAACCCTTGGTCATAGTATTTTTTTTATTAAGTAATCTAAATAGGATACTGCGATCATGGTCGCAGTATCTTATGTAACAACAGTCTGCGACCTTGTCATAGTATTTTTTTATTAAGTAATCTAAATAGGATACTGCGATCATGGTCGCAGTCTTATGTAACAGCAAGTCGCAGTTTTATGTAACATCAGTCTGCAACCTTAGTTATAGTATTTTTATATTAAGTAATCTAAATAAGATACTGTGACCATGGTCGCAGTCTTATATAACAGCAGTCTGCGACCTTGGTCATAGTATTTTTTTATTAAGTAATCTAAATAGGATACTGCGACCATGGTCGCATTCTTGTGAAACAAGAGTCTTATATAATAAGAGTCGCAGTCAATGGAAGAAGTGACAATAATCTCGTAAGTTGATTAATTAAGATGATTAGAAGATTGCGACTTCGGTCGCACTCTTATGTAACAACAGTCTCTTTGAGAATGTTTTGTTTGATAACAATGCGACCTTGGTTATAGTATTTTTTATTAAGTAATCTAAATAGGATACTGCGACCATGGTCGCATTCTTATGAAACAAGAGACAGTCATTTGAAGCAGTGAAAATTGTCTCGAAAGTTAAGTAATTAAGATGATTAGAAGACTGCGACTGAAGACTGCGACATTGGTCGCAGTCTTATATAATAGCAGTCTTTTTGAACTTATTTTTCATTTTTGCGACCAAGGTCGCAGTCTTTTTATTAATAAATTTTAATTGCACTACGACTTTGGTCGATGTCTTGTAAAACAAATCGTTTGAAGATGAAATTCATACTGCGACTATGGTCACAAAATTTAATTTTATCTGACAATTTATTATTATGATAAAATAAAAATCTTCTACATTTAAGAAATCGCGGGGGGAAATTGATAAATAAAAACCTCTTGATCAGCATGCAAAGATCTCAACCCTTCAATACTTTCAATATTCTGAGAGAAAGTTGAACCAGATGATATATGGTCCATATTTAGATCGCGAGATAGAGATCGCTTACGACTGCGACCAGAATTGGCAGGGGAAGTGGACTGCTCCGACGTCGACATTAAATAAAAAGGAGTAAAACCTGATCCGAAAATCGCTATTTTCAGAAACAACTTTATGGCAGGAAAATGAAACCCTAAATCTGATAAAGAGCGGTAAAAGAAATAGGGAAAAAATAATAATAAACAATTACGGGACAAGTACCTTTTGCCGAGGAGCATTTAGTAATTTAACTTATTCCAATAAGCGGGCCGCAACTTAGTGGTGTGGCTAATATTGTGCCACGTCAACGCAGGCTGAGAGAGACTCTCAGCCGACGACTGATATACATTTTTCTCTCTCTCTCTCTCTATATATATATATATATATATATATATATATATATGTGTGTGTGTGTGTGTGTGAGGGATATGTACGTCAGCCGCCAGCTGAGTGAGTCTCTCAGCTGACGCAACGTGGCTGAAGTTTAACCACAATTTTGGGTGCTGGTATTATGGTCGCAGTTTTATATGAGGAGTGTGATTAAGGCGCAGTGTTTTTATAAGAGTTGCTGCCATGGTTGCAGTCTTTTCTAAGGAATGCGACTAAGGTCGCAGTCTTTTTCTGAGAACTGCTATCATGATTGCAGTCATAATTACACTGAAAATATATGATTTTTTTAGGACTGCGGCCATGTTACAGTGGACTGGACCATGTTGCAGTAAGTTTGCGACCATATTGATTGACAGCTGAGAGAGTCTCTTTCAGCTGGCGGCTGAGGTACATCTATATATATATATATATATATATATATTATATATATATATATATATATATATATATATATATAGACTTGTGTAGTTTCGGAAGGGTTCGAGCTCGAATCTTTCCCACTCAAATATAATCATACATCATCCGAGTACAAGATCCATTCCGTTGAATTTGATCTATATGATTTCAAGTATCTATAAACTAAAAATCAAGTATTTTAAATACTTTTTGCCCATGCATCAAGTAGGAAAAAAACAGACGGCTTAAATAGTGAGTTGGTTAGTTTAACAGTGTAGAACATTTGAAAGCAAACAAAAATTGGTTTGTAGGGATTTTTAAATATTTAGATCATGATCATATGGCATGATCGAGAATTTGTATGTCTAAAGACAAAAATCTAGCCAACTTACTACTTTTGCTAGTCCATTTTGCGTCGCTTGATGGGTGGGCAAAAAGTATTCAAAACACTTGATTTTTGATTTTTAGTTACTCTAAATAATATAGAACAACTTCAACAGAGTGGATCTTTATTTGAATGTCGGATGTTGGTATTTGAGTGAGAAGAATTCTGGCTCGAATCCTTCCGGAACTACACAAGTTTATCTCTCTCTCTCTCTCTCTATATATATATATATATATATATATATATATATATATATATATATATATATATATATATATATATATTCCCAAATGACCAAACGGTGGCCGCCACTGTAATACCCCAACCCACTATCCTCTCTCTTGACATGCCTCTTGGACTATTTTTTTTTGTAGTAACATGCTTCCTGGAATATGTGTCTATTATCCAGGTGAAATTGGTTTGAGTGAATTAATGATTTTGATTAAAAAGTAAATAAGGTGTGAGGTTCGTCTCACATTGAGTAAAAAAGTGATAGCATATATGGTTATACAGTTTGGCCTCAAGCCTCTATAAAGTTGAGTTAAGTTGAGTTTTAATCTTATTAACAAATCCTTTGCAATGCATGTATCCTAGCTTGGGGCTTAATTCCCAATAAATGGTATCATAGCCTTCAATTTGATATGTTGAGCAACAAAACACTGGATTTATTTTCATTAAAAGATGGGTAAAGAGCCTGACGTGCGTGGCTGACGTGCGTGGCTGACGTGCTACACACAAAAGGGACTAAAACGAGTAACAACTTGAAAAATTGTCTGTTTTGTTTATGAATAAATCAAAAGAGATAGATGAAAATAGTTTAGCTCACTCACCTGTGAAGGAAGCAAAAGCAACTTATAAGCTCACAGTCTGACTTGTTAAGATGAGAGAGATTGCTTAAATTCAACTTGACATGAGCCAAGGTACAGTTTGTTGGAATATATGTCCTGTGTCTTGTCGAAATTAGTTTGAATGAAATGATGAGTTTTATTAAGGGATAAAAAAGGTGCGAGATTAGTCCTACATTAAGTGAGAAGGTGAGTGGATATATGATTATTTAAGTTTGAACCCAAGAGTTCACAAGGGGCTGCCCATTTTATCATATAGAAAAAGTGTCATCAATTTTTTTGCGGATCTCCATGTCAATGAAGTGAATCATTTCTAGTGGAACGTGTATAGGAGAAAGTATCGAGTTTGTGTTGATATTCTCTTATCATGTGATGAACAACCCATTCATTTATTGATTCTTTGCGGTTATGAACATGCTTTTATTGATTTGATTGGAATGCAATTTTATTGGACTCTTTGGCTTATCATGCTTCGTAAACTTATATAGAGAGATTGCCGCTTCCTTTTGACACCACCTACACCTGTAGTATAAGGTAAACAACATAATGTAACATTATGCTTAGACCATTTCTAGAAAAAATGTGAGAGACTATAGGATAAGGGATGTAAAACAATTAGATTTTCATAAAAGCTAATCTGGAAGATTGTAAACCACCTTCATGTGCATCACAGATTTTTCCTGGGTGGGGCAAGATAATTGGATAATGAATGAAATTATGGACATTACATGACGAGTAGTTGAAACATACATGAAGGGCTTCCTCTTCTTGCATAGTAGGAAGTATGGACATTGGCAGTGGAAATGGATATGTTGTGACACAAACACAACGAGATGGAAAAGCCTTAAAGTGTAAGACATAGGAACACGACAACATGAACCTCATAGTGATTAGCAGTGAAGAGATATGTTTCATGAGAAGTAGGGAAAAACAAAATAATACCTTAATGAACATCTATATATTCCAACATCAAACAAAACAAGATATCTGAAAGTTCAATGTAATATTAAAACAATTTGATAATGCCCTTGCATCTTCATGACGTGTTTAGATTATGTTATGACAATGTTCAACCCATGTCAAATGGTTTATGCTGTTTATTTAAGATGGACAAGGCTCCAGCATGTTTGACACAATCTTTAATACTTTCTAAAGTTGACATGGCTTTGACTATGATTTTTGGTCTTTTGAATAACAATTTGTGATGAGGACATCACATGCTGCCTCCTTTTTATTTTAGTCATTTTTATTTATATTTCATTTTATTTAGTTATGTTTTCATTTATGTGGACGTTTAGTACTAAATTGGTTATTTTCTGGAGTTGAACTTTTGTAAGGTCTATAAATAGGTCCCCCTACACTTTTCTTTTGGATTATTGAATGATGAATTAAAAACTTTTGAGATCGTGCTCTTGAGTTTTGGTGTGAAGCCCGTAGTGCAAAGGGATGAAGCCCAAATTTATCTCTTTTTTTCTCAAATCATAATTTCCCTTTCTATTTCTTTCTCAAAACTCCAGTTCCTCTTTTGTTGATTCGAAGATGATTGCGATCCGCTTGTTTAATTTGATATCAAAGCTCCTGGTTTTAATCCCTTTCAAATTTTCCTTTCTCTTCTTCTAAAACCCTAGCCCTCTTTCACCTCTAGCTATCTTAAAAAAATAAAAAGAAGGATCAGATAAAAAACATATATGTTCTTCTCCAAAAAAAAATTTACTGTAGCAAAATTTCCCAAAAATCCCCACGAAAATCTTCAAATTTTCAAATCTCTACTGTCCCACTCTCTTCTTCCTCCCTTCTCTCACCTGCAATAACCCTAACCCTAACCCTTTTCTTCAATTTTCATAGCCAATCTCCACCCTGCAGCTCCCTCGAGCCACCATGGGCTAGACCTCGACAACAATAATCCACCGTCGACGCCATTACTTCACCGCTGAAGTCGCCACCAATAACAGCACCCTCGTCCTTGTCCTTCGTCTTCACCGCAAGTTCCATCACCTCCTTCTGCATCACCTCTAGATCCGAGACACTACCAAATCTCCTCTTCATTTGAAAATAGCGCCGAACAACATCCTCCTCTTCCTCTTGCAAGATTCCCCGACGCCGAGCTGACTGTCTCCTCATCCACCTCTACCGAAGCCGACGCCAACTTTCTCCTCCTTCCTCCACCGCAAGAATCATCCACCGCAAGGTCCTCCGAGGTCGAGATCCTTCCTCAGACCAGATCAGCGACAATAGATCCTCGTCGACTGAGTTGTCCTCTTCCCTCAGATTACCTCCTTCCTATAGATCAGATTGCCGCCCCTCACTCAGGCCACAGAGATGAAGATCGCCACCTGCAATGCTCAGATTCCACTTCATCATACCTCGTCAACGCCACCTTATGCTCGTCGGAGTTCCCCGCCCGACCCCTGCTCTCGCCGGACTTCCATCCCACCGCCACCAGAGGTCTTCAAACCTAGCAGGAGATCGGGAGAGGAGAAAGGATTATTAGGTTGTTGGGTTAAGTAGATCGAAACCCGTTGTCATTAAACCCGTCTTCATTAAACCCGATAAGAGTTAAGTTGTTGGGTTTAGATGGGTTATATTCGTCAACCTGCTAATGTCACTGACTCCGACCCTACTCAACCAGACCGAGGTGACTCAGTGAGTTGACTCACCTGAGCTCAGTCTAACTCGGGCGTTGATTATTTACAATTCTGCATCTGCATATCACATGTCCTACCGAGTTATGAATAAAAAATCGTTTCTGAATCGTGTTTTGGTCTATTTTGAAGATAATCAAGAGTCTAAGGCCAAGATCGGAATAAGAACCTAATTAAACTCAATTTAGGTAATTAAATCACATTACTTGGAGACCAAGATAGAGGCCTTCTAGAAGATGCATTGAATCCAGAAATTGGGGATGAATCTAAAGAAAACTGGATTTAATTTACCCAAAATCAGAAATATCTAGAAGTCCTCGCAGCTGGACGAACCCATAGGTCAAAACCAGGGACCTAAGTCCCTAGTACTCTAGCATGAAAACGCGACTTTGGTCGCGGATTTGTAGCATTTTGGTGGGTTTACGCGTCGATTTTTGACGCGTTGCTTCGTCTCACCTTCCAGAGTCTTCCTATGCTTATAAATACTGCCATTTTAGATCAGAGACAGTTGGAGAGTTGTAGGTTAGGGTTTTCTCTTATTTAGTGTAGATTAGTGTAGTGTTCTTCTTCTTTTTTATTGTATTTTCTTTTTATTTTAGATCATGTATTAGGGCAGAGTTGATTCAGGAGAGAAAAAGAGAGATTGATATAATAGAGAGTGACAATTTATAAAAGCTTCCTCCTTTCTTCTACGGTTTCTTCTCTAACCTCTAATATAACTAGCTTATGTTTTCATAGCAATCTAACTACTAACCACTAATCATCTAACCTCTTACTTGATAATTCACATGAATCTAATAGCCTCTACAAGGTCTTGCTCTTGCAATATCCATTGATGGCTCATGATGATGGGTTCTAACATTCTAACTTGCTAACTTACTAACAAGCTAACTCTCTTATTTCATGCATGCTTTTAACGATTTTGATGATCTAATGTTTGCATTAACTTGCTTTCAATGCAAATTTGAATGTGAAGAGCCATTTCATTTGCCATATTTTGTATCGTCTCTCGAGGAAGCCAAAGATTAGTAATGGTCAAGGATTCATGTGAGGCAACTATCACTAAGAAGTTAGTATGATTAGTGGAGCACTTAGTAGTTAGTAGCCATGAATTTTTTCTCTTTTTACTTTATTTTCAAAATTAATCTCAAAACCCTTTTATTCTTTTCTTATCGATATTTTCCACCACTTTCTTAATTCATCATTGTTTTCATCTTTTTTACAACAAGTTTTATCTTTCTTTCTACTTTGTTTTTAAACCCACTTTCTAAATCACTTCACTTTTCATTTCATTTCTATTTTCTTGTTTTTTACTGATTCCAAAACCACTTTTTTATTGTTTTCACTTCGTCGATTTTATCGTCTTCTCTACCTATCACTTCTAGTTTTCTTTTTTTCTTTTTCTCTTTCTTTAACAAAGAAGAACTTGTTAACAATCGATGTGAACACGAACTGTTGATGCTTCTATCGCCTCTCGTCCCTGTGGATTCAATCCGTATAGCGTATATGATATAACGGAAATATCGAGGAAGCCAAAGCACCATACTTAAAATACTGATTTAAAAATACACGTTTTCGGGCACGGTTAAACCTTTGAACAAATTTTTGGCGCCGTTGCGGGAGATGAGAATGGTTTAAACTCACATTTTTGTTACTATTTTCTTCTCTGTTTTAGTGTGCAGGTCAATTTTTACAAGAACTAAATATTTCAGAAGGTTATTCTTTCTTGCGTCTTCCTGCTCTAGAAACAGGAAGATTGACTCCATAACTTTGTCGCGCCAAGGCCTTGGGAGCAGCGAAAATGCGGCAACTCCTAGGTCTCTAGTCCCTAAATTTTACAGAGTGCTTCAAGTGTTGATATGTTGCTATATTCTGCTGCTAGTTTTCTGTAATTTTGTCTGAACACTACAATAATTAAGAACTAAAATCAATAATTCGACGCTTTTAAAACGGTTTAGACATTTGCATCGTAGGCACGTGTCAAATTTTATTCCAATATACTGTATTTTGTTCTGTTGTTGTGATTTGAACTGAGGTGTACATATGACGTCGCATATAGCATAGGACGTGGGTAATTTACTCACTTTGTGTGTTATTCTTATCTATATTGCATACTTGCACGAATCAGACTTAAGGACATAACCCAATACAAGATAAAGTGGGGAAGTCATTGCCTTCCCTTAGCCCAAAATCACCTCCCCACTCACACAACCCAAGCCTTAATAAAAATTGATAGACGTTGGCCCCTAGGGACATCTCAGACTCATTAAGAGATTGACCTCGGGAGGAAGTTGTTAGTACCGGACTCTTGCCAAATCGGTGTCTAAGGTTGGGGATTAAGAGGGTAAGCCTCGAAGATCCAGTGGTTTGATGTAATTATTACCCGTTGCTTACGCATGGATACCTCATACCGCATTTTGCCCCTACCTGATCGATCAACTCGTGGTCCGATACTGCAATATCCCTCTCTTGGACAGTCGACCAGTTAGGAGTCGTCTAGGTCTAGGTCAACCCTAGTATAGGCTTGATTTTGATTTTTTCTTTCTTTTTATTTATTTGTTTATTTTTCTTTTTTGTTTATGTTTGTTTGTGAAATAGATTTCAACAATAATTCTTTCAATCCTAATATGAATCTATACCTCACACCGACCTCATTTGATTCGAATAACTCCAACCCAGCTTTGAATAACATGAACCCACTAAATAATCTGGATTTGATTTATTCGACATAATATACCCATACCGCTTATCCGATGACCAACATTTCAAAATAATTACCACGCTTCACAGAGTTGATGGGGATTCACCGCCTCCGAGTTAAATTTTCAACTACCTTGTCCCTCATATTTTCCCCAAATTTCCCATCATATCCCTCCTTTTCTTCCTATCCTTTTTTTCTAGAGCCACCGATTGAAAAAAAAATTGAGCTAAAAAAGAGGATAGAAGTCATGCTTGAGTCCCAACAACAAATTGAACAAACATCCGTCTTGGAATTGAGTAGGAAACTCTTGCGTGAGTCCGAGTTACAATCTCAAAAATCTCAAAATCTGATGGACTCATAATTTTTCCAAAACCAAGATTTATATATTCTTTTTCTAGACCAACCATTTAAAAAAATCTGATTTAGAAAAGAATATAAAAATCTTGCATGAATCCGCGCTAAAATTTCAAAAATCTTCTGCCTAGTCTATCGATAGGTTAGAAGCACAACTGAGTTAATTGGTTAACATTTTTAGGAATGAGGAAACTCTTCCCTATCAATCTTTGACCAATCCAGATATCTCTAATCCTATCGATCTGATTTAGGATTCATATTATTTTGAAAACCAAGATTTTTCAACACACCTATTTGAACTTGACCAACATCAAATTTTGAGAACCATATTGACATTTTGGCAAGTTATCTATTTTCTGAAATTGAACTTGAGTATGAATGTGATCTTGAACCTTAAATTTATAATTCAATTTCACCTCTTAATTCAATGTTGACTCCAGTATCTTTATTTATTTCAAACATTTTCTCAAGTCAACTTTGAATCCTGTGCCCGTACATCATGAAATTGAATTACCCATCTTTTATGGATCATATCTGAAACTTGACCAATACATAACTTCTGAGAGTCAGATTGACAAATTGACAAGTTATCCCTATCCTGAAATTGAACTCAAACAAGAATGTGAATTCAATATTCAAATTTGTGATCCAGTTTCAAATTTTGACTCAATATTGACTCCGGTATCTTTACCTCACTTTAACATTTTCCCAAGTGAACATTGAATGCAGTACCAATTCATTGTGAACTGTAATCACCAATCTTAGAAAGTCACATTCCATGGAGAGAAAATGAATTTCTTGATTTGGACCCACTTTCTGAACTAATTTTGACTCCAGAACCTTTACTTGATTTAAGTCAACTTTCTGAGTCAGTATCGGTTCCTGTACCTCTAAATCCTGAGTCCAAATTAATCTATCCATCATATATCATTCCGTTCTGGGACAAAGGTGTAGAAAAATGACTCAGTAATTATTTTTCAAATATGGTCATTAGATGGGGTAAAATTCAAAATAAAAACATTCATGTCCACATCATCATAATAGTGAGTTATATTAGAGAGGTCACTAGTGGGTTCCTGCGAATACCACGTAATTTTGATTGAGCCGCATTTCGTGCACCAATCAGACCACCACCTTAAGGTGAATTCTCCTTCCTTCTGTATTTTCATGCATACATATATTTACGATGCATTGAGGATGATGCATGAGATAAGTGTGGGGGAGGGTCTATTATTGTAAAGTATTTTATATTTTCTTTATTTTTCACTTCTTTTAGGATATCTTTTTTTAGAAATCTTCCTTTTTGTATAGGATTTTTTCTTTCTTTAAATTTTTTTGAAACAAGAGATAAAGTTTTGATGTAATTTTAAGAAAATTAAGATGATCTTAGAAACTAAGAAAATTTTAATTATGACATTGACCTTGTTTAAAATTATAAGTTAAGTAAGAAGATTGAAAAGATAATTTGATCTTGATTTTTTTTGTCTTGGAGAGTATGCACTTCACACTTACACATTTTTGGGATGAAATAAAGACCTAAAACGTCATAAAGCAAAATAAATAAAAAAATATGATCTATATGAATAAAAAATCGCTTATTAAGCTGGTTAATTGTGCCTTAAAAAGTATGATTAGCCCCGCCTAACAGTGATCAAAAGAAACAAATAATCCCCATTAGTTTTGTGGCCTTGTTTACTTGAGTCCTTAAACCCGAGGGACGTTTTCTCATCTGGTGCCCTAAGACTGTCTGGTCTGGGAGTTATCAGTCAAAAGCTCACGACCCGGGTAAACTAGAAAGCCTAAGAAACTAAGGGAAGAAAAAAAAAATATATATAAATAAACTTGATGGTTAGAGTTAAATCTCAGAAATCTTTACTATCACAAATTGCATATTATCTAGGTATTATGAAAGATTAAATTATTCCATCTAATTTTGAATTATTATCTTAATTGATAACAAGATCTTGCATATAGACTAAATTTAAGAAAGAATAATTTTTGGTGGACTTATGACCCTAGATCGCTTAATTTTTACAAAATATTTTGAAAACTTTTCTCTTTCAAACTGCGTTTTCAAAAACACTAATTTTTGTTTTCTTTCTTAATAAATTTTGTGGGTGTAATCCGCTGAAAACTCTTAGGAGGCAAAACTCCTCCTTTAGGAGAAACATAAAGGTTTAACAGCTTGTTCCACACGCTCAGTGCAATCGCGTCACCTGCGAAAATGGTGTAATAACATTTGCAGTTTAGTTTTTTTTTCTTATTTTGCTCGGATGAGCAAAAGATAAGTGTGGAGGTGTGATTAGTCTACAATTCTGCATCTACATATCACGTTTCTCTACCGAGTTATGAATAAAATATCATTTCTGAACCGTATTTTGATCTATTTTGCAGATAATCAAGAGTCCAAAAGTAAGATGGGAATAAAAACCTAATTAAATCCAATTTCGGGTAATTAAATCAGATTACTTAGAGATCAAGATAGAGACCTTTTAGAAGATGCATTGGATTCAGAAATTGAGGACGAATATGAAGAAAGTTGGATCTAATTTACCCAAAATTAGAGATTTCTAGAAAGTCCTCGTAGCTGGACGAACCCACAGGTCAAAACCAGGACCTAAGTCCCTGATATTGCACAACTTTGGTTGCAGATCCGTGCATTTTGGTGGGCCCACGCGTCGATTTTCGACACGTGGCTTCGTCTCGCCTTCCAGAGTCTTCCTATGCCTATAAATACTGCAATTTAAGATCAGAGACAGGTTGGAGAGTCATAGGTTAGGGTTTTCTCTCATTTAGTGTAGATTAGTGTAGTGCTCTTCTTCTTTTTTATTATATATTTTTTTATTGTAAATCATGTATTAGGGCAGAGTTGATTCAGTAGAGAAAAAGAGAGATTGATATAATAGAGAGTGACAATTTATAAAAGCTTCATCCTTTCTTTTATGGTTTCTCCTCTAACCTCTAACATGACTAGCTAATTTTTTTCATAACAATCTAACTACTAACCACTAATCATCTAACCTCTTACTTGATAATCCACATAAATCTAATAGCCTTTACAAGGCCCTGCTCTTGCAAGAGCCATTGATGGCTCATTGATGGGTTTTAACATTCTAACTTGCTAACTTGCTAACAAGCTAACTCTCATATTTCATGCATGCTTCTAACGGTTTTGATGATCTAATGTTTGCATTAGCTTGTTTTCAATGCAAGTTTGAATGTGAAGAACTATTTCATGTGCCATATTTTGTATCGTCTCTCGAATAAGCTAAGGATTAGTGATGACCAAAGATTCATGTGAGATAACTATCACTAAGAGGTTAGCATGATTAGTGAAGCATTTAGTACTTAGTAGCCATGAATATTCTTCTCTTTTTACTTTGTTTTCAAAACTAATCTCAAAACCCTTTTATTCTTTTCTTATTAATATTTTTCACACACCTTCTTAGTTCATCATTGTTTTCATTTGTTTTACAACAAGTTTCATCTTTCTTTCTATTTTGTTTTTAAACCCACTTTCTAAATCACTTCACTTTTTACTTCATTTCTACTTTCTTGTTTTTATTTTATCAATTTCAGAATCACTTTTCTATTGTTTTCACTTCACCGATTTCATCGCCTTCTCCACCTATCACTTCTAGTTTCTTTTCTTTTCTTTTTCTCTTTTTTTTAACAAAGAAGAACTTGTTAACAACCAACGTGAATACGAACTGTTATGTTTGTATCGCCTCCCATCCCTGTGGATTCGACCCGTATAGCCTATATGCTATAACAGAAGTATCGAGGAAGCCAAAGCACCATATTTAAAATACTGGCTTAAAAATACACGTTTTCGTGCATGGTTTAACCTTCGAACAACTGCAATTCAATTTAGTTCTTCTGGAGTCATTTTGAGCTTGTTTCAACCCCGAATCGAGCCATTTTTGAAGCAATAGATTCGTGAAAATTAATACTACGTGTCTACAGCCTTCATATCCAGGTTCGAGTTTTGGTCACTCTCAAATATTGTTGAAGTTTTTATTCAGTTTTTTGGTCTCTTAATTAAGATACTAGTTCTTTAACTCTGTCGCAAGATGGAATCTATTGACTATTGTCCCCACGAAAAAGTGAGTTTGTGTGAATCTGATCTTGAGTGGAATTCAAAGTTGATATTAATTGTACAACTAAATTAACTTGAATCAGTAATCTCTTGAATTGATTTGAAGAATTTACTGTGTTAGCACGTGTAGTTTAAATCACTATCCTAATATTACATTTTCTTAATTGGTGTTAATCAATAAAGCTTAAAGTTGGTATTATTTATCATTAATTGATTTCTTATTCCTCCTGCATTATTATATATCTCACTTTAGGTAGTTCACATTTAAGATTAGTTAGTAATTTGCATGTCAATTAGAAGTGATAAAACTTTTTTAGTAGGAGAAATTTCTGCATCAATGGACCTTAACCTTAAGGATGCACTTAACATGCTCTTTGCTAAGATGGACCAAGTGAACTAATGATTGCAAGAGTATAAAGATCAGGCTGAAGCCAATTGTAAGGATTTAGCCATTTAACTTGGTAGGCTAGAACCTAACCAGAGGAAAACCCAGATCACGTAGGGGATAATGAGTCCTAAACTAACAATAAATCACCCCCGCGTAGGCAAGTTCAACTTTACCCACTGAGGACCCAGATGCCCAATATACCAAAAGTGTAAAAGTGGATGCTCCTTTCTGTAACGGACGTCTAGACCCTCAGGCTTATATAAATTGACAACTAGTTATAAACCACTACTTTCGTTGGTGTGACATATCTGAGTCTAAGAAAATTCGATTTACCATGATGAATTAACTAGACAAGTCGAATTGTATTGAGAGAACCTTGAAAGGATGATGAGGTATAGAAGAGAAGATTCAGTTGAAACTTGAGAAGGCATGAAAGAGAAGTTTAGGTTGAAATACATTCTACCTTCCTTCAGTCAGTTACTGGACAAGTGGAATATGTTGACTCAAGGAAGTAAATTGGCCACCGATTACATCACAAAGTTTGATGAATACTTGAATCGGTGCGATGCTATTGAGTTTGAGTCCTTCGAACATACCCTATCTAGGTTTAGATCAGGTTTTAAGGACTACTACCGCCGAGAGCTCACTGCTCGAGGCATCACAATTCTAGAACAAGCATATCAACTGGTCACCGATTTAGATGAGTCAAGAGGATCCTACTTTCACCGAACTAATGTTAGGGAAAGCTCTAAGACAACAACCACTAATAAACCTAGTTATGACCAATCCTTCTCAGCTGAGAGCAAACCAATATCAGGTTTTCTAGTGTCAAACTAGCAGGTTCTTCTAGTGCAAACACAACTTTTGAAAAGAAAATGACTAGTGAATCAGTGAAGGCCAACCCACATAACCAATGTGGTAGATATCAGGGGTATGAACACTTTGCGAACCAGTGTTCGAGTCAAGCTAGGACCTATTTAGTGGAAGTTTCCATAGAAGAAGAAAAGAAAGATGGTCTAGAAGTGCTTGTGCACCAACAAGACAATGACGCGGATGCTTCTGCTGAAAATCGTGAGTTTAGTGGCTGTATTAGGACTTTGGCGGTGATGAACCTAACTCCTAGTGAAGACAGAGCCCAATTAAGAGTAGTTCAGTGTACATCAATGCAGTCTGAACAAGTCAATAATTGGAGAAGAACTACAACTTTTCACATGTTCAACAAGATGGGAGATGAAAACTACAAGATAATTGTGGACAATGGAAGTAGTATCAATGCAGTATCATCCAAGGTGATTAAAAGGTTTGGATTAGAGGTGGTGTCCCATCCTCACCCGTATAAGGTGTCATGGATTAACTCCACAACCCTAGAAGTAAGCAACAGTGTATTGTCCCGATCGACTTTAATTTTTACGAAGATAAGATCTGGTGTGATGTGGTTAACATAGACGTGGGTCAAATTATTCTAGGTAGACTATGATTGTTCGACAAAAATGTCACCATCTACGGTCGATCTAACACGTGCCAGTTTATCCATAAGAGTAAGAAGATTAAGTTACTACTCTTGAGGCTCAAGTTTAGACAGTCCGCGCAGACACCTACACCAGTCAAGAAAGAAGCCCCTTCTCTGCCACCGACTTCACCTCCCCTACCACCAATTGCACCTCTTTCTCTTTTCTTCCTATTGACCTTGTCTGCCTTACCGCCAACCCCTTTCTCCACTACTAGCGACGCCACACATTCTAGGGTACTAGGCTCTGCATCTGCATTCAAATCTCATACACGTACATTACATGAGAAAATCAAAAATGAAATAATGAAACTTAATGCTAATCGTAAAGCTTCTATTGATTTTCATCGTCAATTAATATCATTTAATATTGGTGACTATGTAATGGTTCGCCTGAGACTTGAACGGTTTCCTCCGGGAACTGTGAAGAAATTACACGCGCGAAATGCATGACCTTTTCGAATCCACAAGAAGATCAATTCAAATGTTTATGTAGTGGACCTCCCATCAGATTTTTGTGATAATTGCATTTTTAATGTTGATTTAATTTCATGTGTAGGTATTCTTGATCCTATTTTAATCCACTCATGGATGAGCCTACCCACGACCTTCCTTCTGAGGGCTCTCCACTACCTTCACTTTCTCCTAAATTATCCCATGCAGAAGAAAACATAGATTTTGTTTTGGTTGATCAGATTGTCTCGAATAGAGACAGAAGAACACGATGCTATCTTTTTAAGTGAAGAGGAAGACCTGAATAAAAAAACTCTTGAATTATTGAGAATCTCTGACGGCTTGGTCCTGATCTACTCGAGCATTATTACAACCAGACAACTACTTTCCAACGCACATCGACATGGTCGAGTTTTTCCCACCCTGGGGGAAATGATGAGGACATCGCGTGTTGCCTCATTTTGATTTTAATCATTTTTATTTGTACTTCATTTTATATAGTTGTGTTTTCTTTTATGTGGACATTTAGTACCACATCGGTTATTTTCTGAAGTTGAACTTTTGTAAGACCTATAAATAGGCCTCATAGACTTCTCTTTTGGATTATTGAATGATGAATTAAAAACTTTTTCAGATAAAAATTATTGAAATTGTGCTCTTGAGTTTTGAGTCTAAAGCTCGTGTGCAAAGATTGTGAAGCCCAAATTTATCTCTTTTTTTTCACAAACCCTAATTCTCTTTTCTATTTCTTTCTCAAAATCCTAATTTCCTCTTCTGTAGATTTGAAGGTGATTGTGATCTGCCTGTTTTACATCAATATGATTTCAGCATGTTTGATACATGTCGGGAAAGTATTATGCAAGTCTCGGTGTTTGATACATGTTAGGCATGAGAGTCACTTTGAAGTGTTTGACACTTCCTGGATACGTACATACTATCAAACGAAAAGAAAAATGTGATGCACAACTATTGATCGAGAAACCTTTTTGACTTATTAAGAAAAATAAATAGGAAACAGAGGGTTCAATACTAAAATATCCTCTCAAAATTATTGGAAATAGACACTATTAATCTGAATTTAATTTCACATAGAAATAAACAACAAAGTTATTGATCAAGTCAAATAATATGTGACGAGCCGTGCTGGAAGAATAACAAGAAGAAATATATATTTTGAATAATAAGGTGGAGATATCCCAAATCTACTGATTTCAATATGTTGGAGGCAAGCCACAAATCGAGGAAGAGAGTATTCAGATATATGAGAACTTTAAAAGTAATAATAATCTCCTGATTTCAATATGTTGGAAGCAAAGCCTTGAACATCTGACCTCGCCTTATCACATGCTAGTACCCTTTACCAACTCTCTCCAAGTTCCTCTTCCAAAAAAAACAAACTGAGGAATAGAGTATTCAGATATATGGAAACTTTAAGATTAATAATAGCAGTTCCTAAAATAGTCCAAAGGCTTGAACTTATTCATTTTCTTCATAAAGGTGTATTTGAGGATATTCATGACTCTGAATGAACCGAACAATCATAGACGTGAGTACAATGGAATGCAGAGGAAAACCCATTTAAAACCTCATGATTTTGTAAATGCAACAATAGTAGTCAAAATTGACTCCTGCAATAGGCATAGAAATTTGTCCTAGTTTGACATATTTTGATAATTCAGTTCTAGCCCTTGCCCTATTAGGGGATTCAAATTTCTAGAACCTTTGTCCAATGATTTATCTACTTAGTATTTCTGTGGTTCATGATACCGGATGAATGCCTAACAATATCTTATTTGGACCTGACACCCAATTTTTTCTCAATGCAATATTGGTCTTGAAGTTTGGGCTGCTAGACATTCGCGAACCTGCTGTTAGAACGAACTTCTCAACCTAACCCAAAAGTTCTCCAAGCTCATAGATGAGTGCAAATTTCTCAAGTACAAAAAGTGAATTGATATGCACACAGATCAAGAAGCATTAACATGGACCTGGACACAACATGACACACTGATTACACAACTTCTAAAACATGTTCGAAAAGCAAGAAACAATGTGTCTGTTGTGTGTGATATGAAATGGTGAAGTGTGTGAATCAGGAATCAATGATTTAATAAACTTGGCTACATTTCACCAACTGTATGATTTTAGGTAGGAAATATTTAAAACTAATATGCAAACATATGGGTTTTACAAGATGCGCAGAAGCAGTTGTACCATTCTAGATCTAAAAATAAAATGGTGCAAATACTAGTTATGATGGCAAGTTGTAAAATCAATGCAAATAACCAGTAAACACAAGATAATAGATGCTCACAACTCACAAATTTTGGTGGTAGCAGATATAAGTGATAAAATAATAGAGATGGTTATCAAACTCATAAATAAATAAATTGGGTTAAGAAAATTACTTACTGAGAATCACAGAAATCTCAGTGACCTGTAGTGAATTCCGATGCAAAGCTCTCGTCGTCATGATCGTAACGCCTCGAAGAACTCCTGAATCGGACTCCAGATATGCAAATTACAAACCGAAAACCAACTCGGTGGGCAAACAGGTCTGTTTTTCCTCTAGCGGGTCTATTACTGTAGCTTACAGATCCAGATATTGTAGTTGTCGGGTCGGGTCTCTATCAGGTTGGACCCGAACATTGAAACCCAAACCAATTAAAGCAATTGGGTCAGATCGGGCGTTGGAGATGTTAGGTCGGATCCGAATTTGGAGTTGTGCTTGTGGTAGGGTGGGTTTCAGGTTGAGCCTGAAGCCTTAATCGGGTGCTGCTGTTGTTGAATCCAAATCGGATTGGTGGGTTCAGTTGGAGCTCGTGGTGGAGATCTTATGGATGGGAGAGTTCGGCGGTGGCTCAGAGTTGGAAAGAGGCAGTAGATTGAGATGAAAGGTCGGCGGTGGCATGAGTTGTCATCGGCGAGGTCGGTTAGTGTTAGCGTCGAAGGCGGAGCGGAAAGGAAGGGCTGGCGATGTGGGGTTGCATTTGGGAATATGTGAGCGACGACCTGTGAAGAAGGTTGGAGCAAGGGTGACATCGGTGGGAGCACGAGGAGGAGGAAAGAGGGTGAAGGGTGACACAGGTGGAGGAGAGGATGAAGGAGAAGGCAGGCGTCGAAACAATAACTGCGGGAGAGAGACGAGAGAAAGGGTTAAGGTTTTAATTAGGATAGTTAGAAATAAAATTCTAAACAAATTGAGTGAATTAATTTCATACAACAATTTTTTTATCAAAATTTTTCATTATTTTTATTGCTTCCTATTGTTTGATACAAGAGGCCTTTATATAGGCTTTTACAAAATTGAATACAACTAAAACTCCTATCAAAATAGAATTATAACTCAAAATAAAATCCTATAATTTTAAAATAAAGAAACAAAAAAATATATAATTCTACTACTAGAAAACTGGAACGAGGCGTCTTCTCTACCGTGATACACGTGTCATGCACGTGGCTAAGCTCCATGTCTTCAACTGCAGACTGGCGTGCTTTTTCCTTCTTCAGCTCTGGATGTCCTCATCATTCTCCCCGGGTGGGAGAAGACTCGACCCCGTCGAGTCAGGTGGAATAGTACTCCACTGTCGTACTGGATCACTCTATCGCAGACTATGAGTCTGTTTGGTTGTCGTAATTGGCCGTAATTCGTAAGTTGTAATTGATAAAGTCTTTTACATTTGTAAATGAGTTACATGCATGTAAGCTTTATGGTGTTTGGTTGGTAATATAAAGTTGTAAGTGGAAAAGTGTATTGTGCTTTACGGTGTTTGGTTGTCGTAATGTGTAAGTCGTAAGTGAAAAAGTTGATCACAAAATTAACTATTTGGTGATTTAAAAAGTTTTAATATTGCAAATAAATATTAAAAATGCTAAATATTAAAAAAATTTAATATTAACATAAAAAAATAATACAAATTTGCATGACCACAAATTAACTGTAACTGGGCTGTAAGTGAGTGGTAATTGGGTTGCAAGTGAGGGATAATTGGGTTGTGTAAGTCTTTTACGAATTACGGTCCAAACAAACGTCGTAGTTGTAACTGGGTTGTAAGTCATTTACGAATTACAGACTTTTACGCGAAACAAACGGCCCCTATGTAGCACGGACTATCATGAAGCTGTGTCGTGTCCACGCATGCCATGTGTATTTTAAAGAATTTGTCTCCATTTCAATGTTATCTTGTTCGTGCAACATAGGCTGCAGATCATCTCGATCTAGCCATGAATCAACAATTGGTGTCTTTTCTTTTCAGCAGATCAAGTACTTGTGAGTTCCACTAGATTTGGTGGTGATAGTCTCATCCTCTAAAATGGGATTAGTATTTGGGAGTAGACTCAGTGAGGAGCTCTCAGAAAATAGCTTAAAGAAATGCTTATCAATCAATGAGGTACAATCAAAATTCTTGTAATCTGCTAGATCATTAACATTGGAAGTACAATAATGCCATAATCTCTAGGAAGATCTATAACATATGTATTGCAATTTAGCTTATTCAAGATTTTGAAGGGTCTATCACTGTGCACATGCAACATTTTAACAGTCCCTGAAGGAAACCATTTCAGATAATTTCGAACCATCACATCATCTACATTAAAAGTTTTAGATATTTTTTTACTGTTAGTTCGTAAACTAGGCTTCATATGCTCTGTTTATTTTCATCACTGATATGTTTGTGTAGTTTGTGCACATGTTTGTGTAATGCAAGTACAGATGCAAACTCAGATGTTTTATAGTGTGTTGATGTCGGTAGTATGGGAGGAAGCAATTTACAGACAAGATATGCATGACTAGGAGAGATAAAGAGGGAGCAGTAGCAATAAAAGATAAAGAAGATGGAGTTGGCAACAAAGTCAAAGTGAATGCCTACTTGGTTATCCATTCTTGAGCCTCAAGGGTAGTAGCTTAATTTTCTTACCATCATACTTAAATTGACACATGTTGGATCTGACCATAAATGGTGACATTTTTGTCATTGTCTACCCAGGATAATTTGACCCACATTCATGGTGATCACATCACACCAGATCTTATCTTTGTAATGATTGAAATCGACTGGGACACAACATCATTATCGGAGCTCAAGTGTCGTGGAGTTGATCCATGACATCTTAAATGGTGGGGGTGGAGTACAATCTTTAATCTAAGTTTTTTGAAGGACTTAGATAATATTACATTGATATAGCTTTCACTGTCCACAATCTCCTTACAATTTTTATTTTTAATTTTGGTGAACATGTGAAAGGTAACTCTTTTTTTCAATCATCCTTTTCAGCTGGTTGGGAGGGGACATATCTAACAACACAAGTGAGTTGATGGTGTTTGCTTAATACAATTGAGACCAACATCATCACTTGTGCGTTTTTCGTCAGTTTCAACATTCATGAGTCATAAATGTACTCTTCAGAGTCTGACTCAGTGGTTTCGGTAGGTGTTTCATCTATTATGGTGATTTTGACGAGACTAGGACAACTAGCCGCTAAGTGTCCATAACCTCGACATTTGTAGCACTTGGTTGTGAAATTAACTTTGGAGAACTCAGAGCTCTTATTTTTGTTGTCTTATTCAAGACTCTTGCCCTTGATGTCATTCCTATGTGAAGGGGTTTGGGTACTAAACCTATTGTGTTGGGAAGATGAGGAAGGTCTAGACATTGAGGCTCTATAATCATGACTTTTGAAGGTATGATTGGTCCGAACATAATCTAGATCTTGAACTAATACATAGGCTTTCTCAAGTTCGGTAACACGTCGGCAACTTTGTTCGGAAGTCTTCTCTATGACCAGCCCTAAATTGGGAAAGAATTTGGATGCTACTTTCTGTGTTGAAGGGATTGCAATGAATGAGAAACTCATCAAATTAGGTCACATAGTCCTTGGCAGACATAGTGCCTTGAGTGAATCGGTGCTAGTCATCAAGAAGATGATCGAAGTAGAATGATGACACGTATTTGTTATTAAGTTTGTCCTTCATAATAGACCACTCTTATAGGCTCCTGAGTCGGGATAATCTCATCGATTCCACATTGGCTCAGTATTGACTTGCTTGGCCAGTCAATTTCATGACAGCAAACTTGACTTTTCTAGGCTCAGTAAGGGGATACCATGCGAAGTACCTATCGAGTTGTTACAGCCAGTCTAGGAAAAGTTATGGATCATGATTTCATCAAAGGTAGGGACATCCACTTGATGCTTTTCAAGTATTGGACATCAAGATTAGGTGCGTTACGACTGTCATTGGTGACACTGGGGGTTCCTTAATTTTGAGTGATTCTTGTGCAGTCTCTAACTTGGTCAACCTGTTAATCTTTGCTCACCTCGCTTATAGTCTGATTTAAGGCAGTAAGCTGAGCTATTATGTCAGCAAGTGTTACTGTATCTTAGGACTCCATAGAAGTGAGAAAAATTATACTGGACTTTCCTAGAAGATGAGTTATCACTATGTGTGGGCATGCACTACACAAATCTAAATGAAGATAAAAAGATACAAGTCTAAACTAGATTTTTTTTAATGCAAGAAAAGCGATAAAATTCTTAACAAGTGCCTACATGATGCAAATCTTACCCAAATTGTGCTCTGATACCAAATGATGTGAAACAGTGAAATGTGTGAATAAAAAATCAGTGATTTAATAAACTTTCTATGTTTCACCAACTATATGATCTTGAGTAGGAAAATAATTTAAAACTAATATGCATGCAAATGGGTTTTATAAGATGTGCAAAGCAGTTGTACCGTTCTACATCTAAAAAGCAAAATGGTGCAAATACTAGTTATGATAGCAAGTTGTAAAATCAATGCAAACAATCAGTAAACATAGGATAACAGATGCTCACAACTCACAAATTTTGGTGGTAACAAATATAAGTGATAAAATAACATAGATGGTTATCAAACTCACAAATAAATAGACTGAGTTAAAAAAATTATCAATTGAGAATCACATGAATCTCAGTGACTTGTAGAATTCCAATGCAAAGCTCTCGTTGTTACAATCGTAACACCTCAAAGAACTCTTAAATCAAACTCTGAATATGCAAGTTACAACCCGAAAACCAACTCGGTGTGCAAACATGTCTATTTTTCCTCTAGCGGCTCTGTTACTGTAGCTTACAGATCCGTGTACTGAAGTTCTCAGGTTGGACCCGAACACTGAAACCCAAATCAATTAAAGCAATTGGGTCAGATTTGGCACTGGAGATGTCGGGTCGGATCCGAATTTGGAGTTTTGCTTGTGGTCGGGTTGGGTTTCAGGTTGAGTTTGGAGCCTTAATTGGGTGCTGCTGTTGAATCCAAATCGGATTGGTGGTTTCAGTTGGAGCTCGTGGTGGAGATCTTATGGATAGGAGAGTTCGACGGTAGCCCAGAGTTGGAAAGAGGCATCAGACGGAGATGGAAGGAGATTAACGGCATGAGTTGTCGTCGGCGAGGTCGATTGGTGTTGAAGGCATGGCGAGAACGAAGGGGTAGCGGTATGGGGTTACGTCGGGAGTATGTGAGCAGCAACTTCGGAGAAGAAGGGAGCAAGCGTGGCAACGGTGGGAGCACGAGGCAGGAGGGTGAGGGGTGACGCATGTGGAGGAGAGGATCGAGGAGAAGGAAGACGTCGTTTGGAACGCCGATGAGAGATATAAAGGGGAATAGAAACACTGCGAGAGAGAGAGATGAGAAAGGGCTAGGGTTTTAATTAGGATAATTAGGAATACAATCCTAAACAAATTGAGTGAATCAATTTCGCACAATAATTTCTTTATCAAAATTCTTCATTATTTTCATTGCCTCCTATTGTTTGATAAAAGAGCTTTTTATTGACTTTTACAAAATTTGAATATAACTAAAACTCCTAATCAAAATAGAATTACAACTCTAAAATAAAATCTAATAATTTTAAAGTAAAAAAACTAAAAATACATAGAATTCTACTACTGGGAAACTGGAACGAGAGGTCTTCTCCACCGATGATACACGTGTCATGCACGTGGCTAAGCTCCATGTCTTCAAGTGCAAACTGGCATGCTTTTTTCCTTCTTCAGCTCTGAATGTCCGTATCAGTGTGTCTGACATGACATGACTTCACAACAAAAGTGTGTGCTACGTATTGCATGTCATGCTTATATCTGAATATGCTACATATTGCATGCGACACTTACAACTGAATATTATGCTTTCCTGAATCACAAAATCTTCATTAGTAGCGTAATTCTCAATGAGACCTAGAAACAATATCAAAGACTGAGGAGAATCACGATGGGAGGTTCAAGAGACACGAGAGCAAAATTTATGCATTCTCAAAGTGCATATTCATATGACCTTAAGATTTGTCTCAATTCACTTTTCAGATCTAACGCTTATGTAGTTGATGTAACTACAAAGGCCCACCTAAAGGAGATGGAGTGGCTAAAAGGCTTGGAGCTCATATGATCTAGAAGGTGCAAGCTCTATAAGAGTTTTGGGTCAAGATATATTTGTTAGAATATAAACAATTTTCATCAATCCTCAATTTGGGAGTTTTGGTGTATTAGTAGGGACTTTAATATACTGCCAGAACCTAGATTCAAATCCCATCCCACTAGATGCGCAATTAAAAAGCGGATTAGAAAGAATACAACTGCACAAAAGCTAAGTTTCAACCCATAAAAGGAGACACTCAGCCTTCGGTGGCGTGTTAAGAGTATAAAAGTATTTTTCTTGACCCTCACCACAAGTTCAAAATTATAGTTAAGTGACAGGGACCAAAATATTAAATCATATGTCGATCTTTTTGTTCATCCAATATGGCATTAAATCTCATCCTCATACCTTCTGCCATTCTAACCTACTTGAAAGCCAGATGGATGTGAGACACACCTCACAAAGTTATATTATGGGATTTTAGACTCAAGATAGTATATCTAAGGAGCATGTGACTTTATGGCCTTGTTTGGTAATAAGAGTTGGCAAGAGTTAGAAGTATATTAGGAAGCAGGTGACTCTATGGTCTTGTTTGGTAACAAGAGTTGGCAAGAGTTAGGCTTCTAACTCTTGCTAACTTTTCCAAACACTTGTTTAGATTAAAAGTTAGTAAGCAATCATTATATGACATGTCAAGGGTAAATTGCAATTTTCAAGAATAAATTATGCACTTTGCCTCTTACTTTTTGCGGCAAGTGCTTAACTCAAATTCCAAATTAGTGTAAGAGTTAACCAAGTCAATCTCATAGTCTCCAACTCTTCCCACTCTTCTCTCTAAACCCCCTTAACTCTACCCTATGAAGCACATACACTTTAAAGTGAGTGTTATGTCCGTGTCGGACACATGTCAGACTCCGATACTTGTAAGACACTTGTCCGACACGTATCAGACAATCTAATGCTGTGTTAGATTTTAAACAACCATAAAATCACATGTCAGTATCGTGTCTAACGCTATGTCGACATTAAATAAAGTTTAAAAATCCTGTATTAGATATCTAAAAGTCACATATCGCTTAAATAAACATGAAAAAAAAATATCATTCTGACATAAGCAAAATGTTAGTAAAATTTACATACATTACGAACTAGGTGAGGTATCAGTTAATTTTTTTTAGATTTTTTGTTTTGTTTATTACTTTATAGAAGCTATAGATTTAAATTATTTTTCATCTTACCTTTTATAAAACTAATTATTCATGTTTGATTATTTTTTGACAAGTTGATTATTCATTATTCTACTCATATAGGTAGAGGTGTAGAAATGATTACTTCAGAAAATACCGTTGAAAAAGTTAAAGACAATGCACTTCTTTAAAAGTATGTAAAGAAAATCAGAAAATTAGAAACATGGAAAAATTTATCTATATATACTAATAATAAAATATTGCTTGTCGTGTCCCCGTATCTTCTTTTTCTTTTTTGCCGTGTCCTGTGTCTGTGTCGTGTCCGACTCCCGTGTCCATATCTGTACTACATACACTCTACTAACTCTACGTGCCAAACAAAGCCTACATCTCTTCAACAACAAATGAGAGTATCAGAGTGTGGCATCTCGTTTATGCAGAAAATGATGAATAATCGTTATCAGAAGTTGAAGTGCTCCATATATTTCCCCTCAAAGGAGAAAAAACCGAATAAGGTGAGCACATTTTATAGGACTAATTATTGACCTTTGCATTAGCATTTCCTTGGATTGATTGATCCCATTTTCATAGAGACCATCCTATTGATGGATCATCTCATGTTAAGGTTATCTCCCATTCTTTCAACTATCAACTATCTTGCATTATTCACCATGAAATGAATGAGATGGTTCTCGCTAAGGGGGGTGTTATTGGTTTGAGATTCTCGAGTTGGACTTAGACAATTTCTAAGACTTTAAAGTTTAGTGTTATTGATTTGGGTCTGAGATTTGAATTTTAAAATTTAGTGTTATTGATTTGAGACTGGGATTTGAATTTCAAAATATAGTGTAATTGGTAACTAGGACTGGGACTACTTTTGAAGTCTTGCTTTTTAATCCAAGTATGTACATTTAAATCAATTCAACTATAAACAAGTCATGTGAAAACTTGTAGGCTTTTCATTTGACTTGGATTCTCTTTATTCTCCCTCCCCTCCAATTAATCCTACCCCCAATTATTATTGTAATTAATAATGCTATTGATAATAATATTTTAATATTAATTTAAAAATAATCAATAATAAAGTATTATTATTAAGTTAATATTTATTACTAAGAAATATTAACTAAATCATAATTAATTTTTAATTAATATTTGTACATAATTAAGTAACACTGACTAATTATTTTATTATTCATTAAGAAATGTTTATAGTAATCTTGCGATAAATCTAATTAATTAGTGAAAAAGGTTAGCAACAATCTTAACACAATTTCAACCTACTTAGAATATTTATAAGATAAAAAATAAATAGTGCATGTCAACATTAGTAAATATGAACATTCATTATTTGTAATTAATCTTTGGTTTGGTGTTAAATATTTATTTTATTTTTAACAATTGGATAATTTCTTATTTTAGTGCATAATATTATTTACCTATGTATAATATCTATAATAACTAATAACCAATAATAGTTACTTTAATGTTTATTACTAAATATTATTGATGTTCAATAAAATTAGTTAATCAGTGTTAGATTAGCGTCTAATATGATCAAATAATGAATTAAACAATATTATAAAAACTCCTATAAATTTATCCTAGTTATTAGTCTAAATTGTTTAACTAAAAGTCTAAATTGTCTTAGTGTGTTCCCTCCACCCTCTTTTATAGTCCACACCTATAATGGTGTATGTGACATTTTGTAATCTGATCATTGTCGTATTTTCTGATATATGGGGCTTTTTTTGAGTTGGGATGGGGATTGTCGCTGTTGATGGGGTCTATGCTCGTCGTGACTCTTTTATATTTATTTTTTCTGCCTTTCTATATCTTGATTTTTTTCTTTGGTTTGTTTCTATTGTATTGTTACCTTTTGTTTGTGCTGTTAAAAGCTTTTTAATGAAACGCGAGAGCTTATCCCACCAGTTTCCTAAAAGTCCTAGTCCTACTTCAAGTTCTAGTAAATCTAACTAAAAAGTCCAAATACTAGTCTAAATCCTAGTAAATCCCTCAAAAAATCCAATGCCTAATTTGAGTCCTAGTAAATTCAACTAAAAAGTTTAAGGTGTAGTTTGAGTCCTAGTCCAATCCGAATTCGAGTCTCAGTCCAAGTCCGACCCGAGAAATTCCAAACCAATAATACCCCCTAAAAAATCACGAATATAAATAAAAATAAAAATTGAAAAGTTTTTATAAGATATCATCCTATTGTGATTGGATGAGATCAAGTGGTTAGATGAGATCTAATTTACTTTTCTATGTTAAGATAACAACAGTGTGATAAGATTGGATGATATGATAAATACATAAAGAGAGAAGTCTGTGGGTTGAAATGAATAATCTTAGTTCTTTTCTTCATCCTCCAATTATCTACCAAACTAGTCGAACAACGAAGGCTCCACCTTGATCATATCGGGTTGGGAGTTCATGCTGCTGCTAGCTGCGTCTAGGTCATATCTAGGTGAGAGTATTGAAAATCTAGCAACTCATTGTAATTATTTGTTAATTTTTATAATATTCTAATAGAACAAAATTTTGATTTATAACTAGATCATATCACTTTTGCTGCCACTGAAAGATGTATTAATGTCTATAATATTTTGAGAATTGCAAAAAATTACTTTAGTGTTTTATTATTAATCTAATGATTGTGATGAGATCATAAGTATTAGGTTAATTGGAAATATCCATGATAATTTATTGCATAATATGCAGGTGATATAATGATATTTACCATAATGGGATTACGATTTCCTTTAATTTCCCTCATTTATATATCAAATTAAATCGAGTTTTTTTAAAATTAAAATGATATGTGGCCTTCCATTACCCACATTGTCGAGTTCAAAAGGTGTGTAGGTAAGTGTCTTCCCTAGCAGTGCCGAACTCCGCTTAAGATTGTTTTATGATATTTGGTCAAAAGAAGCTGGGTTGTGCTGAGGCAGACCTTACACATGTTCTGAACTCCTCGAAAATGTGGGCAAGGAAGGTTACCGAGCATTTTAATTTGAATTAAACCCGATTTAACTCTATTGTAAAATAAAAAGACAAAAATAAAAGAAATCATTATCTCATTATGATAAATATCATTATATTACATGTGTTATAGATTTCACAAATAATATCAATAAATCATTATGGGTCTTTCCAGTTAACCTAATTCTTGTGATCTCATCACAATCATTGGATTAATAATAACAAAATCATTAAAGTAAATTGCTATGGCAATCCCCAAAATGCAACAGACATCAATATGTCTATCAGCGAAAGTGGCAATACGATGTAGCTATAAATAAAAAATTTATTTTATTAAAATAAATAGAAATTAACAAATACTTATAATGAGTTGCCAAATCTTCCTGCCTCTTGCCTAGATATGATCCAGGTGCAGCTAATAAGATGAACTTCTTGCTCGATTTGATCGAAGTGAAGCATCTGCTTCTTGTAAACTTAGACTAGCTTGGTAGATCGCAAGAGAAAGGAGAGGTGATCCTCTAAAAGAGAGAATTAAGATTAGTCGTTTCAACCTCTCTCTTTATATGCTCATCCTTTAATCCAATCTTATTATCTAAACACAATGCGTTAGATCTCATCTAACTACTTGGTCTCATTCGATCACAGTAGGATAATATCTCTTCACCAAATTTGTGAGAATCAAATCTCTCTGGACATGATCATATCAATATTCAGAAGATGCTTAATGGATGACAAATCCGGTTCAGGTTTTCATTCACAAACTCCTCTCATTATATACTCATCCTTTGATCCAATCTTATTATCTAAACACAATGCGTTAGATCTCATCTAACCTCTAGATTTCATTCGATCACAGTAGGATAATATCTTTTCACCAGATTTGTAAGAGTCAAATCTCTTTGGACTTGATCACATCATATTCAGAAGATGCTTAATGGATGACAAATCCGGTTCAGTTTATGATTATTATTGAGTCTTACTAATAATCCAATAAACCCGATCGACTCAATTGCACTTGAATCAATTGAGGTATCTAGTCCAAACCAGTCTTTTAGGTTAGGTCGAAATGAGACCTGATTAATTTCTTAATTTAAATCATCTTATGGTCACCCTAATAATTAATCAAGATTGTAGATCACAATGACTCTTTTATGCAATTACGATCTATTTTTTCACTTACTAACATCTAGTGTTAACCATTGGGAATGATGGTCCTTATCCAATCTTTTGTAAACGCTTAACGCCATATTGGATTTTAGGTTCAGTTGGGCTCTTATAAATCTACTTTGTAGTCACACATGATCACGAATTTAGACTAGCCCAATTAACCAATATTTACTCATAGGGGTTCATAAGAATAGTGATTCAATACTGAAAATCTCATAAAATTTAAATAATGTCTATCTGTACCTAACTCACTGCTTTGATATTTAGTTAATTTAACTGCATCAAATTGATGAATAAAGTGTAATCATTCATTATAAGACCGAGCATGGATCTCTCAGGTTTGAGGATAAAAATATAGTACATATTAGGGGTGAGCATCGGTCGGTTCGGTTCGGATTTTGCCGATTTTGACAAAACTGAACCGAACCGAACAAGGTCATGAACCGAACCGAACCGAACCGACTCAGATCGGTTCGGTTCGGTTCGGTTAATTCGGGGAATCACCTCGCCGTCGAACTTCTCATCTCAACTTTCGCACCTTCTCGTCAAATCTAAGTTGTTTATGAATCTTTTTTCCGTGATCAATATTTTTCTCATGCGAACACCGGTTTAAAAATAAACTAACTTTCAAAACTTAGACGAACATAAAAGTTCAAAAATAATTTAAGAAAAGCTTTAGAATATATCTACATTAGATATTTAAAAGAGATACATAATACTCTATTGCATATAACAGAATATTTCAAAAAAATATAAGCGATATGTAAACAATAACCTTAATATTACACAAAAATGTGAACATCTCATGAATTTATTACTTGAAATGTTTCATTAATTCAAGCATTTTAATGATACTGAAAAGTTAGAGCTATGTACTCATGAGATAAACACAAGCATGCATGACATGACATACATCAACATTATTGTAAAATCATGAATGTTGCTTATATTGGCGCGAAATTGTGCTGGGTTAATTTGTTTCGGTTAATTCGGTTCGGTTCAGGTTTTGGAGCCCGATACCGAAACCCGACCGAATTTACGCGGTTCGGTTCGGATCAGTTTCGGTTTTCGGTTTTTGGGCGATTTTTTCGGTTTTAACCGAACTCTGCTCACCCTTAGTACATATGAAAACTTGTCTTATCTCGACAATGCCACAATTTCTCACGATAAAGTTTTTATTGTCAGCTGTCAATGCATTCCTAATGCACCCAACGGATCAATCCAAGATCTCGTCTTTTATTTCGAGAATCGTGACAGTCACAAAAACACTGCATGCATATGACAAATTAGTCTAATTGAGCTTTTCCAAGCTTAATTTAGTTGTGGCATGATTTAAGATGCAAGGATATTAAATATCTTGATTTCATGCAATTACATCTTAATGATTGCCATACATTTATACAATGCAACCTCTGGATCTTGATATCTCACATCTAATTAATTATTTTATAATTAATTCAACAGATAAAAACCCATTATTGTGCACATAAATAATTATTTGATAATCACTGAATAATATATATCACATACAAATTTATTGTGGTTATATTTGGACATAACACTAATAGTTCTCAATGAAGAATACATAATAATTAGTTGAACAGGTTTGCTGCTTCTATGGTTGGATATCTGATTCAAGTCTTCAACCGTGACTAGGAAATGTTGTGTCATGGGGATCACATACAAGATAGCAGAATAGTGTAAAAGATGAATCATAAGATTTCACCTAAGCCGGGATTCTTTTGTGGTTGGCAACACCTTGACTGAGTGGTCCTTGATATTGGTGGACTGGAAACACTTACTGCTTACCCCAATGAAAGTCTCATTTTGATTTGCGAAAAAAAGAAAAGACATGGGTGTTAAAATTATTCATCCCTCAAGACAACTTTTCTGAATTCCCTTACGGTAAATTGTACATTTGACTACTGCGCATCCATTACTGAATTCTGTTGCATAAAACTGTACAATCTGTACCATTTAAACTAATGGGCATTGAATGCTGATTTCCCTTACAGAAAATTGTGTCATGAACTAGTGGGTATTCATTATGTCCTTTTATATTGAAGTGCACATGAATTGTGAAGTGTGAACCATAAAGCTGTAAGTGGCGAACATACATTACCTCATAAGTATGCTGTCTTGCTCATATGGTGTGATTTCTTTACGATATTGCTTTTCACCTTGTTTCCCAAATCAACTATTGTAATTTTTAGCAAAGACGCCATATGCGTACATGGAGATTGCCATTACATCTACATGCTTGGAAATGCTGGTTTGAAAATATTGTTTGTTTACTTGGAAGAAAAAACACAACTTTGTTTGAGGTTTTCAGACTAAGCCACAATATGTTTTTTTTTTGGTTCTGTAGGCAGCCACTGTGGCAGCTTTTGCAAAGATGACACTTGCAGATTCAAAGAAAATTCTTCCAGCTCAATTTTACCCTTCATGGGTTGTTTTTTCGCAGCGCCAGAAGTTGAGTGATTTTATGGATTTACTTATTTGTCGAATCATGTATTTTTTTTCTCTGTTCATTGATATGGTTTCTATTGCGCTTGCAGCTGAACTGGCTTAACCTTGAACTGGCAAAAATCTGGCCTTATGTCAATGAGGTGAATAAGACTTGTAATTTTATAATCTTAAATGCCTGGTCCTAACTACGTGTACCATGCCAATCTCCATTAGGATTCTGCATTTAGTTGCAGGAACTACATGAACAGCTAAAACAATACTTCGCAGTGGGTGGGATGATCTAACTCTGTTGCTGTTTGATTGCTTCAGGCAGCATCTGAGCTGATAAAAACTTCTGTGGAGCCAACTCTGGAACAATATAAAACGCCTATGTTAGCTTCTATCACTTTCTCAAAGCTAACTCTTGGTACTGTTGCTCCACAATTCACAGGTATGTTTTTATGATATTCAAACAAGGAAGATAATAGGATTAAACATATCTAGTTGACGCACCCATTGTTTTTTTGGCAAAGAAACATGTTTTATCAAACATATAATTAAGTTCGTTAAGATTTGTGCTTCATTTTGTTTGCCTGTCTAATGGATACTCATTGGAAATGAAACATGCTGGATTCTGGAACTGCTATTCATATGGTGAACTAGCCCTTGGATTTGATTATTGATAACCATCTCATTTAATCACATCATCTTGGGTTAAAGGCTTTGGTGATGTTGTATCCTATGTAGCTATGCATGAGAGTATCTTGCATTCTTTGAATGTTTGACACCGTTCATGGTTCTCACTGTTTCCTCCTAACATCATGCATACAAGATTATTATGAAGAAGAAACAATATTTATCAATATACATGGTTTTGCCAAATTCGACCTACATCTGTGTGGAGAAAACTGGAAGGAACTTTTTACTATAAAATGGAGAATATAGAGAACAAATTCATCCCTCTTGAATTCCAATAAAAGATCTCAAGAGCAAATCCCTTTCCTCTGCAAGTTGAGGTGTGGACTGCCAGGTTCAATTGGCAATTTGGCTCAAGAGGCAAATGCCATTAGTGACATGTTTCAGAAGAAGGACAAACTTTATGTACTGTCAAGATTGTCTTTGTTAGGAGTAGTGTGGCACTTGTGGCAAGAAACAAACGCAAGAGAATTTTCCAACTAGAAAAACTAAACAAAATTAGTGTGTTTAGAAGACTGTATGAAGATATAAATATCCTCGTTCAAACTTGTCAATGGAAAGCCCCAGCAGACCTAGACCTACTGATGGGGGGACAAACAACAAAAAGAGGAATAATTGAGAACGGACACTAGAAACTCTCAACGTAGGGTTTGTAACTCAAGAAAATTGTCGGGAATTTCTTCCTAGGACATCTCACTCTAAAGCACACTGGCTACAAAAAACTTAAACAAGCATTTTTAATTTTCAATCATCAACTGTTGAAAATAATAGTAGTCTTGGCTTTATATAGGCCTACATCACATAAAACTTTCCACCACAAACAATGTGGGACTAAAAGGAAAGTTAAAACAAGCAAAACTAACAACTCATAAATCAACTGAAATAAACTAAGTAAAACCACTCGACGTCTCTATCATTCCCCCAGGTTGGGAAAAAATCGACCTTGTCGAGTCTAGACCTCGGCTCAATCGGGCCATGGTGGTGATGGTGGGCCTAGCATATGTGTAGCATGGCTGAACCAAGGCGGTGAAGGTGGGATTGACGGACTCACTATAGGCGATGGTAGATCCAGAAAGACACATGCAGTAAACGAGTCGAGTCCTCGCTACTGAAAGTCAGACTGATAGCCAGATCCCATGGGATATCCAGCTAATAGGATGGAAGCATTCCTCTTCAGGATCCTATAGAAACCTGTACGCTAATTGTGCAACGTCATCACAATCATCACAATCTCAGGGTAAAACATACCTCTCACTTCATTAACAACTCAAATTCCTGCAAAATACTATGTGAAAATGTGACAAATTTATAATCATTATTGCAAATTGCTATATATTTAGAAATTTTCTCATGTGCAATAGGTAAATGCAATGTAATAGACTCACTAGATTCGACTCCTAAAGATAGGAGAAAGAAAGACACGAGTTTCTAGGAAGATGTACTTTAGACGCTGCTAGCAGTATAACATTAGTAGGGTTAATAGAAATCTGAAAAAACTCAGGAGAGAAATCCAAACACCCACTAAAAGCACTAGAGCTAACCTTATGTACTATATCAAGGAACTCTAATGACTTGTGGAAGAGGAGACACTAGGAGTAGTTACAATAGATCCAGTCTCTGTTTCTTGACTTTCTTGATTATCCTCATGAATATGGTCTCATCAGGTATGGGTGTACTAGAATTTACTAACGCTTCCACAACATAAATAGTACTCTCAGAAGACATAGAGATCTCCTTAGAAATCGGTGGACAAGGGTCACTTGATGTATCCTCTATGACATTAGAAATCTCAGAATGAATATGAACATTCTCAACAACTTACGAATTGCCAACATCATCACTAGATACTATATTAACATGTCGACTCTCTGAGGGGTACTGGTAATCACAGTGTCCACATTTCTCACATTTAGAACGCTGCTCTCATGAGGGGTACTGATAATCATAGTGTCCATATCCCTCACATTTAGAACATTGGCTCTCAGGATTTGACACTGACTTACCCTTGAAAGTTAAGTCTATCTTTATCCTTTGGACAAAATCAAAAGCATCTTCAAAAGAGTCCACATCATAAGAGCTAGTGATCATAGCATATCTAATGTCGGATCTTAAACCTGAAACAAACTTGGTTATGGTCAAGGAACAATACTCTTTCATATCACAACGACGGGTTAAGTCCTCAAGCTGGCTATGTAATCTCTAACAAACAAATCACCCTGACGGAGGTTGTGTTACTTGTCGAATTCTATCCTCTCTCGAAGTGGTCTAATCATATGATCAAGCTTATCTAGATTATTCATGTTGGATTTTTCAAAATGAGACAAGACATAAAGGTGAAGTCAAACAAGTGCATAGATGCAACACAAAATTCTTGACTCAAAATAAAACTAAATGCATGCATTAAATGAGAAAGAGTTAAAATACTCTAAAATTCAACTTCTAAATGCACAAATGCAATCCTACAAGTGATCAAAGTAACACACAATGATGCAAACACTAGATAGAAGTAAAATACAAATCAGCTAATAAAATATTGTAATTCACTAATATAGAAATTAATCGACAATTAATAAATCGGTTCAAGATAGATGTCACCTGAGGGGTGAGTTGTTCACGCCCAACGTAAGATTCTTCTAGGATTTTTTTGAAGAAATGCCCACATCCGAGGGCAGAAAATCATGCACAAGGTCTTGAAACAACGGTAATGGGAGTTGGGAGAAAACTGGCTTGAAACATGAATCGGTCCTGAATCAGACCTGAAACAGACTCCAAATGGGGACTGGACTGCTGCAGCTCGATCGAATCAGTTCTACTGAGGATTAGTCGACCTCAACGATCTGAAGTGGATGCTGGTGCGTAGATCTTGTCTTCATGAATGTAATGGCTCAAAAATCGCCTGAAACAAACATCAGATACAAAAGTCACAGCCGAAAGTTGAACCTTGTGCATCAAACGGTTTTGTACTGTTCTGAACCCATTATTGTAGCAAACGATTGTGGGTTGGGTGATTGTAGCAGTGGGTTTTAACTTAAACTCATAACTCCTTAAGTTGGATCACGGGTCGGGTTGGAGATCTGAACCCGCTTTTCTTCTTCCTTTCAACTGATGTTGTTCGACAAACCCAGGGATGGATTGTGGATAATGACGACGGGCAGCGCGGGGGATCGGCGACGAGCTCCAGCAGTAGCTATCTGGACGCGAGGAAGGGGGCGCCGGTGAACTTTGATGCAGGCGAGTACAGTGAGAGAGAGTTCAAGTAGATGGTGGTGATGGCGGTTTGCTGTCGAAGAGGAGGAAGACGAGGTCGGCAGCGAAGATATGGTCTGTTGTCGCAGCGAGGAAGGCGGCGAGAAGGAGATCTCGACGCGTCGGGATGGTGAGGGTTCCACGGAGGCCGGAGGAGAACTCCAACGAATTGGGAGAGGAACGGCGAAGGCATCGTCAATAATACACAGTTCAGTTTACAAATGCTATTTTAAAATCTGGGTATCGACCACTGGTTTTTAGTATCAATATCATCAGCAATATCGATAATATTGGCCTGGATATTGGCCGATATTATAAGGTTAAATATCATATCGGGTACCTCAAAACCCTATACGATATTGCTAATATATATCAAAGTCAGGCTATATTTAGAACTATGATAATTACATTCATAAATTTTGAATTTACTAGGAAGTAACACGTGTTTTGTGTCTTTGTTTGTGCAAGTAGTTGTTTTGCCTGGTCCTAATGATTGCTGGGAGTCATATTGGTTATCTACCAAATATGTTTGACTATGCAATTGCCATTTGAGCATAGTTGTAAAGTCTATAGTGGGCAAGATGTTTGGGGTTGAAATCCCACTTGCACCAAGATATGACCATTCTCTCAAAGAAAAAAAAAGGAGAATATGTTGAGCACATGATTTCCAGGTTTTCATGCACTCGTGTACTAGCTAAAAATTTTGCAGCATTCCTTGTCAATTTGGCAGTGAATACAAAAAGGTGTTTGATATAGCCTACTTTTGTTCATTGACATGAAATATGATAATTTTTTTTTCCCATGAGATAACCATAGTTGAGTCCCCTCATTCTGCATCTCGTGTGTTGGCACTATGCATTGTGTATGCCTTCTTCAATCCTATCACATGAAGGTCTTTTGTTTTAATCCCTACCGCTTAAGGTCCTCTTATGTACTGTTCAAACTTCAAAGAAACACATCTGATATTTTAAACATGTGAATATAAATTTATCTTCCACATCTAAGTTAATTCAGATTCTACAAATTTAAAAATGGCTACAGCTATTCTAAATTATAATCCACAAATATCACATATTGTATTAGTAACCCAGACCCTTCTAGATATTACTTTGTCTAAATAAGAAGATGGCACTATAAGAAAAATAAAAAATAAACATATCAAAAATACAATGACCTAATTCCACTCTATATTTCTTGGATACTTCTGATATACATTGGACATACCTAATCCATTTAGTTGATTGCTTACCACTGTGCATCAATTTCTTTTATATTGTGATGCTTGCAGTTGTCAAATTTTCACTCCCAAATATCACCAGAAATCTCATATATCATGACTACATGCTTCAGGAGTCGCTATTATTGATGATGATAGTTCTGGTATAACCATGGAGTTGGAGTTGCAGTGGGACGGGAATCCAAATATTGTACTTGATGTTCGAACCATGCTAGGTGTGGCACTTCCTATACAGGTAATATGATAATTCCTTATGTTGCATATGCATAGAGACAAACATGTATGGCTACTACGATGAATAGATTATGCAATGGGCTTCTAAACAAAGGCTGAGGAATGGAATCAAGAATGGAAAAGTTTCTGGGAATTGCGAGGTGACAATTTAGGAAACTGATACGGATGCATCAATTGTCCCATGTCATATATTAGGTCCAGTTTTAGGGACAAAGTTGGGGACTCATCATGTCAACCAATCAAAGTTATTTACAAAGAGTAGAAATTGTTCTGCATACTAACGACCACAACCTCACATCCTATCCGGGCATGCAACAAAATGTTCAACAACAACAGGAAACTGTTCTATCTGTAGAGTCGGCTACGTTAATTCTTTTTCTCCATTCAGCTGAAATAGTTGCCCATATCACCAGTTAAAATCACCCATTTAAAAGCTATAGATTCAATTATTTGTAACTCATATTATCCATGTTTAATAATTTTTTTGACTTATTCATTTTTATATTACCTATAATATATTCAAAAACATATATGAATATGGTGTGACAATATCAATTTCTGTGTTAGGAACTTGAAATTTCCAGATCCACCATGATAAGCTGTACATCTATACGGATTAGATTTACAGCAACAATAAACAAATGCTTTATCTCAAAATTTTAGGGTTGTCTACATGAGTGCTTTTCTTCCATTCAGTCTGGTAAGGGTTGTCTCCTCTGTAATGCCTCGAGTATTTTTTTCAAGGTTTCTCTTTAAAAAATGCTATCTACGGTTAATTTGTAAGTTCATGAGAATTAAATATAATAGAGACTTTTCTAATGTATATCCCATGTGCAACTATTTACTTTCACTTGGGGTATGACATACTCTCCCAGTTTAGGATATGACGTTCTTGCTATGCTAACACTTTGCTAGATGATGTGAGATTCTAGAGATGAGATGGCTCTCACAGATTAAATAGGTAGCCCCCACCACATCTCTGTGTTGTGTGACACATTATTCCATTTAGCACTTTGCCTTATGTGATACTTAGTTCTACACACTGTTGTTCATGTTAGCTTTGGTACTATTTGTAATGCCTTACATATTTTTTTCTCTACAATTCACACTAAAAATGCTAGCTATTGTTAATTCTTTAGTTCATGAGAATTATTATATACTAGAGACTTTTTCGATGTAGATCCCGTGTTGGACTATTCACTTTCACTTGGAGTGTGACGTATTGTAAATTGGTAAAACACGGGTGAGCTACACACTCAATGAGTAGAACACCTTATTATCGGTGACTAATACAATTACAAGATTTTACTTCAATATACGACAATGCAGTAAACATTATATTCATAAAAAAAGGATTTTCAATGCAAGGATAATAAAAAAGAAAAAATTTCACAACACCTGTGCTAACTACTCTATGGTTTGGGTCTATAACAGGTCTATCGATAAAAAATAATTATTTACTCACAAATGCTTTGTCATTTCTTTTTTTATTCTAGTTATTGTTATTCCAAAAAATGAAGAAAAATAGAGATGTAATTCTAAGTGACATGATTAACCCCAACCCATCTTTCAATTCTTTAGGATAAGAAGGAAAGACAAATAAACAATTTATTGAAGCTCAACAAAAATCTAATGAATCTAAGATCCTATTTTGGAGAACAAAAACAATCATACCATATTTCATAATTTTCTCAATAATTCTGATATATAAACGATGAAGAAGTCAATAAACCAACAAATTGCAAAGTATCATAAAGGCACTATAATTAGATATAGCCAATCTAAAGTTCCCACAACACCTAAAGGTGGTCCTCACCAGTCACCACATGTTTAGTGTGACACTTAGCTCCTTATATCCACGCATAAAAGCATCTAAAGGTGCCCCCACGACATCTATAGGTGGCCCCATCATGTGTGACGTGACATTTAGCTCTCAGTTCTAATAAATCAATACAGTAAACAAATCAGAATCATTGCCAATTATCAATAACAAAATAAAATATCAAATTCTCATATCTCACAATAAAAACATATCAAAAACAATTTTACGTGTACAAAGATATATTATGTACAAATAATACTTGATTTCCAAAATTCATAGTATGACAAAGTCTACTCACCCCAAGACTCAGGCGTTACATCCTTAGTAACATGAAGCTCTAAGACATTACAAATACTTCTTAATTTCCTCCATCCAAGTTCGTTTATGCCTCTGTCGAGCCCTCATTGTCCCATTAACTATGATCCTATCATTTTCCTAATAGACGCATTTATTGGCTGTGTTGCATTTGTTCAAACCATCTCGATCGATTTTCCATGAGAAACCTCTAAATTTCTATGAATGCACTCATTTCTTATACCATCTCGTACCGTATTGTCACTCATCTATCTTAGCATTCTCATCTCTCTTACACTCATCTTTTGGGATGTAGCTTTCTAATTGCCCAACGTTCTAAATCATAGAGCATAACATGTTTTTGTAACCACTTCATAAAATATTCCCTTTAATTTCATTGGTATCCTGCAATCAGATAATTCACTATAGACACTTCTCCATGTTAACCATCCTGACTTGAGTCTATTAATCACATCTTTCTAGATTCCACCATCTTGATTAGTACTTGATCCCGAATAATGAAAATGAGCACTTCAAGGTTGTTAGAATAAAGAGAAGACAACAAGAATGTGCGAAGTCGAGTGAGGGTCGACGAGGTGATAGGCAATGTCAGGCATGATCGGTGATGTCGAGTGAGAGGCAAGGTGACCGACAAGGTCGTGCATGATCGACAATGTCGGGCAAAGGTTGGCAAGATTAGGTGCGGGTTGGAGAGGTGATCAGGAATTAGGTGAGAAAGATCTGGGTTGGATGGGTTTGGATTTTTCTTTGATGAGCTTTGAGAGGTTTATTGGAGGCGGGTCAGGCGGAGAAGCGGGTTGGTTAGAGTTTTGGAGAGGTTTGAAGAGTTGGCTGTTGAGTTTATTTTGGGTGGCTTGTGGGTTGAATGTTGTTTGTCGTTGTTGTCGTGAGGGAGAAAGAAAGAAGAGAGAAGAGAGGAGAGAAGAAAAGACAGAAGAAGAGAAGAAAGAAAAAGAAAAGTTAAAGAAACTTTGAGTCAATAGAGAGAAGAAAGAAAGGTGAGTAAGAAAGAAAATTCAAAACTATTAAAAAATTTCTGCTTTGATATAGAGCCTAAAGCTAGCATGTTAGAATAGAGAGAAGACGACACATCCTCATTTAGAGTGTGATCGTTTATTTATAAAAGAAAAAGAGTACATATCCTAATAGGATTAGGTGAACACCAAATATCCTAATAGGACTAGGAGAATACAAATAAAAGAAAAACATGTTAAAAATATTTTTATTCTACTCTAATTAAGGTATTTCTTGACCATTGTACTATGTATTCATTTCTTCTCACCATATTGCTAAAGTTAAATTCTATATATTCTATTTAATTCTAAAGTTTCTCTCCATTTATCTAGTTAAAACTTATTCATTTGCTACTCTTGTCAACTAATGCTATATCATCAACATACAACATGTACCAAGAGACTCCATCATGAATATGTCATCTATATGGATTAGATGTGTATTGGATGTATATCGTCATGTATAATCCTCTTCTTTTGTGGTGATTACCTTTAACACGATAAGTTGATTTAGAGTTGATAATAATTTTGGTATCACACTAGTGGACAAAATAAAGAAGAAAATATGGGTAATTTTTGCTTTGTGGTTCAAGTTAAAGATTTAACAAAACCTCTTTATGTGAATCATACTCGTGCTATTTGTAACCAATTTACCCAAAAAAGTTAAGCCAAGTAGTGGTGGGCCAAAAACTTTTTTATAACTCAACATTTGACATGTTTATTGCTATTATGAAATATAATCCTGGCAATCCATTTTGAATCAGTCGACCAAGCATCTTGTATCTGTTGATGCCAATGCACTTAGATGGAAAAAACCTTGTTGACGAGACCTAAGATCGTAAAGTTATGAACTTGAATCCAGGCCTTATCCAAGTAACCTCCTGAGCGCCTTCAAGTTTAGATGAATAGATCTAACTAGATACTGTAAAAGAGTAGTGTGACAGAAGTCTTAATAAATGTTATATTTTTTTATCATCTTTTACTACATAGAGTTCTCAGTGCTCGCTTTCCAGAGCCATAATTTCCTGACGAGATCTAATTAGTTTTGGACTTACGAGATCCATTAATTGATATCACCATTAAATTTTAGTGGAGATTTTCTTTTTGTGGAAGCATAATGTATTCCTATAGTTATGTGGTGTGGAAATCATTCAGAACAGAAATACTTATTGTGACAGAAAGTAAACGAGGTTGGTAGTAGCTGGAATGAAGTATAAATGTATATATCATAAATTTGCTTCCATGAGAGTTTGTGAATTTCTTTGGCCACCATACCTATGTTTTTGCTGTGCTTTGGAGCAAGTTTATTACTTACCAGTTGTTCTCAGTTACATGTTCCCAATTCAGGTTAAAAACATTGGTTTCACTGGAGTTTTCCGTTTAATCTTTAAGCCATTGGTGGAAGAGTTTCCCTGCTTTGGAGCTGTTTCTTATTCTTTAAGGGAGAAGGTGAAAAAGTTTTTAGTTTTTTAATATCTTGTCCTTATATCCAGTGTAATATTACAGGCTAACAACACCCTTCCTTTAACTGTAGAAAAATCTGGATTTTACTCTAAAAGTTGTCGGTGGTGATATGTCATCTATTCCTGGAATTTCTGGTGCTATTGAGGTTCCAAATACATTGCTTTATCTGAGTCAATGTTTTAATTATTCTATATCATATACTTCTGTATATTCTTTTTCTCATTGTTTGATACAACTCATAGGATACCATACACAATGCTATTGAAGATTCCTTAACCTGGCCTGTACGGAAAATTGTTCCCATTTTACCTGGTGATTATAGGTATGCTTATGTTAATTGTTCACCTTTTAGTGAATATGCATGCTTGGATTTTTTCGTAATGTGAATGATTGTTGTGTTCTTGTTTAGTGACCTGGAGTTGAAGCCTGTTGGTGTTTTGGAAGTGAAGCTTATTCAAGCTAAAAACTTGTCAAACAAAGACATTGTAGGAAAATCTGACCCATTTGCTGTGGTACACATACGACCACTACCTGATAGGACGAAGACTAGCAAAACAATTGTAAGTGTGCATATTAGTACTTTTTTTTTTCTTTCGTAGATCTTGTTACAGTATTTGTAATAGACTTGGCTTCCTTGCAGAACAATGATTTGAACCCTATCTGGAATGAAAACTTCGAGTTTATAGTTGAAGATGCAACTACTCAACATTTGGTTGTAAAGGTTTATGATGATGAAGGGGTACAGGCGGCGGAACTTATTGGTATGGCTCAAGTAAAGTTGAAAGACCTTCAGCCTGGGAAAGTAAAGGATGTCTGGCTAAAGCTTGTTAAAGATTTGGAAATCCAGAGAGACAGAAAAGATAGGGGCCAGGTGAGCTGTGGAATCATGATGACCATGTTATTTATTACTATTTTTATGACAAATAGCAGGTTTCATAAAACTGTTTGACGAACATGCTAGACAAAAATAATAGGCAGATAAGATTTCTGTGAAATTACTGGTCTAAAGCATAATAACTATCAAACACCAGGGTAAAGGCATGAAATACTGGATAATAAATGTAGGATTTTTTTTAAAATTTTTTTTGGATATTGTGTGTGTGTGTGTTGGTGGGGGGGGGTGTGTGTGTGTGTGTGTGTGTGTGTGTGTGTGTGTGTTAGGTTTAATCTCTATGTGTGTGTGTGTGTGTGTGTGTGTGTGTGTGTGTGTGTGTGTTAGGTTTAATCTCTATTACAGAACTAAACTGGGCAAATTTCTCTTTGTTGGACTATAGGAAAGAAAATATTCACTTAATTTATTCCTGCTATGTTGAGATTTTTGCCATTTTGAAATTTGTATCAGGATTTATTATTGGATATTACTGGAATGTGAAGATTTCAAAGAAATTCTGCTCTATGTTAAAGATAAAGTTCATTTATTTTTGACAAACTAATAGCTGGTTTGGTCTTAAGAAATGAATCAAGGTAAAGAGATCCTTTTTCTTGTACAGAAATAGTAAAAGAATGGGTGTACATACAAGGACTTACCTTCTTTTTATTTTTTTAATTGCTACAATTATGAAAGGAAAGTTTTAGTTTCCAGTAATTAAAATTTGGGAAATTCATAAATGCAAAATACAAGAGAAGAAATGGCCAATATTCTTTCTGACATTCTTAAATTGTTTCTCCCTTTTTAATTTACAAATTTGAATGAAAAATACCATAATATTTTCTGTTTCCAAATCTTTATAAAGTTGTGTTGGTTTTCTCCTATGCAACCAAATGTTCAAAAAATAACAACTTCCTTTTCTTTCTCTTATTCTTCATTCATAGTACTTTTTGTATGTTTGATTTTCCAAGAAACCAAGATAGCTTTCAGTTAATCAAGCCTGCCTTTATCAAACTACTCTTGTATGCTATAAAATTTTTATAGCAGAGGATCTTTATACATAAGAGAATAACCTCAAAATCCCTACAAGTACTAAAAAGTATGCAACTTGTGTTAATTTTGGGAGTTGTACACAAAGAATTTGATCTTAAAAATTGAGAGAGGTGGGTCCTCCAATCCGACCAAAATGTATACTAGAGCATGCAATGGAATTATGATTTTTGGACTGCGGGAAATCCATTTCCTCCAAATTTTCTCAGATCTTCCCAAAGTATCCTACAGATTTTAAGTTAAACTCGGATTGGCTTCGTTAAGATAGGACACCTTGACTTGTTCAATTAGCGACTTCCTGATCTAGTGGACGTTTTGCACAAGACTGGACATATTTGGAAGCTTAACAAGATGAGCTTCCTTATGGTGCTTATATCATTGTCAAATTAGTTCTATTCTAATACTTGCTGAAATTTTGGGTTCTCTCTGTTGTATGTGATCCTCCTAGATCAGAACCTGAAACCTTGTACTTGCAAGAAAAAAAGTGAATACTTTTTGTATTTAAGTGATAAAGAGCACTCCCAAGTTAATTTTTTTTCTGGAAACTTTCTTTTTATACTCAAAATATAATTTTGCAAGTTCCAGTGTAGCTCATCATTTACTACATAGTTGCATTCAGTCAGTGATTTTGTAACCAGATTGCTATGGAGATCTGTCTTTTTGAATGTCCATTAGCTTTCTTATAGAAACAATGAACTACATCATGAACTTATATATTTTGTTTCCTCACCATTAAAGTGCCCATGGATGTGTCTGTGTGACACATTTTCTTTTTCCACTTATTCCAACCTGATAGATGGAACCGCCTGTCTTCTACCTTTTCCCGCCAGGTACATCTAGAACTTCTATACTGCCCTTTCGGAATGGAAAGTGAATTTACTAATCCATTTGCCGATCAAAAGTTCACTCTGACTACTTTGGAAAAGTCTATGAAGCGTGAGGTCTATGAAACTGAGACTGCTGAGACTGACAAGACATCAACTTTGAGAAAAAAGATGTCATTGTGAGGGGAGTGCTTTCTGTGACAGTTGTAGCCGCAGAAGACTTGCCTGTGATGGATGTCATGGGAAAGGCAGACCCATATGTTGTGATCACTATGAAAAAAACGGAAACAAGGAACAAAACAAGGGTAACATTTGCATCCTTTGTGTAATTTGTCTAGCTATTCATCTTTCTGATTATATGATTTTGTTTGTTTGCAGGTTATCCATGATACCTTGAATCCAGTATGGAACCAGACTTTTGATATAGTGGTGGAAGATGGGCAACGTGACATGCTTATTTTTGAAGTCTACGACCATGACACCTTTGGAAAGGTGGATTTTTTTTATTGAAACTTTTGATTTGTTATCTTGAAATTTCATGCAAAACATTGTGACTGACTAAACCTTGGGTGGGCTCGGTACATCTTTTATAAACCTAATTCCAAACTAAAGTCATCTAGAATGAATCCAGTAAAAACACAGTTTCAAAATAAAACTGTTCATACCTTTACATTACTCCCGTTGGTCCCTAACTCAAACATAAGAGTCTCTAAAGTCTTCTGGTTCTAAAATCTAATAAACTAACTCATTTTCAAATTGATCCAGGTAACCTGGCAAAATTGCTTCGAATTTGAATATATACGAAAGATCTATGATATATTTTTCTTTGTAACATCCGCATAATGCACTTTGATAAACCTTTTGTGTGTACGGAACTTTGTGATAAAGATCTTCATGTCCATCCGGAATTATACAATCATATGCAACATATATGGCCATCTGTGTCTACTAGATTTTATTAATCTGTACACCTTTGTCTGGAGAAAAGTATGTCGAAGATTATATGGTAATCATTTGTTAGTATTTTGAGGGTATTTCAAAATTAAGCATAGTTCTTTTAGTCCCACATTGGATAGAAAAAGAACTCTTTAGTGTTTATATATGGAGTCTTTCATGATGGGTTGTGTGGGCTAGAAACCAGGGGGTGCTCGCGCGCACACAAGCCCATTGAGGCCTAGTGAAGGGAATTGGGTTACCGGATCTAGAAAACCTTAATGCGCATGTGCGCCCGCATCGCACGCGCAGGGGGGGTGCAAATCCGGGTTTCAGAGCCTCGCGGGTGTGCCTGAATAGGCTAAGTTTTGCCAATTTTATTTTTGGATTTAAAATTAAAATAAAATCTTTTCAAATCCTGTCATAATATTTGGGTCAGAGATAGCTGTTGAGATTCGTATCTTTCCATGTCCTGTCCTGTCATTGCAGTGACACTTTCCAAGGCAATTTTGTTTGTTTGCACAAGGAAAGATTGGTTCTCTGTCCAAGGATTATTTTCTCTTCTCAAAGATTTTCTAATGATGATAAACTCTCTTTATAAAAGATCTATTCCCAGCTCTCAAAAATAGAAATAAACCATCTTCCTCTTCCTCTGAAATTTCCTTAGACTCTTCGGTTCTTCCCTGCATCTCTGGAGGAAACAAAACCGAGCTGTTCGAGGGCCTGTGCATTGCGAGTGCACGCTTGCAGAGCCAGCGATCGTTGAATCCTGGAGGGTAGGCCGCCATCAACCTGCTGCACCGAGATACTCTCTCAGAGGGGCGCGATCTACTCTTAAGGACAGTGCTCCGCACGCCTCGATCAACATAGAGAAGTTCATTCCTTCTTGAAAGTTTAATTTAATTAGATTAGCAGTATTTCATACATTATTTTCCAACAATCTTAAGAGTAGATATGGATACTGCTATGGTTGCTGCTACTAATGTTAAGTCTCTGCCTGACATCTCTAGGATTGAACCATTTAATGGAACCCACTATAAAAGATGGCAAGAAAAGGTTATGTCCACACTTGATGTAACTGGTTATGCCTTTGCTATAACTAATCCTAAACCAGAGAAAGAAAAGGAATTGCAAAACTGGGAAAAGGCAACAAAATCTGTAGACACATCATTCTCAGCACACTTAATAATGCACTGTTTGATGTTTACTGTCCTTATAAAACTGCAACTGAAATTTGAGAAAGTCTTAATAAGAAATACATTCTTGAAGATGCTAGAACTCAAAAATTTGCTATTGGAAATTTTCTGAATTTTGTCATGTCTGACGAAAAAGATATTTCTTCTCAAATTCATGAATACCATGTTCTAATTGCTGATTTTAAAAATGAAAATATCACCCTACCCGAAGTCTTTGTTGCTGGAGCCCTAATTGAAAAACTACCCGACTCATGGAAGATTATAAGAAAGAACTGAAGCATAAAAGAAACCAAATGAACCTTGAAAATGCAATAATTCATATTAGAATTGAAGAGAAAAATAAAAAAAGAGAGAAAACTGAAAGGGCCAAGGAGCTTACTTTCAAGGCAAATCTAATTGAAAGCAAGCCTTCTAAACCAAAGAAACATTTTCATAAGCCAACTTCAAATCAAATCAGAACCCTAAGATGAAAAGAAACCCTAACTCTACTTTCAAGAAGAAAGGAAACTGTTTTGTGTGTGGCAAACCCGGACACTACTCAGCACAGTGTAGATTCCGGAAGACTGGTGAGGCTCCATCCAAATCACAAGTTAGCCTGGTTGAGAGTGACATTATTGCTGCTGTAATCTCTGAAGTTAACATGGTTGCACATAATAAGAATTGGGTGATTGATTCCGGGATAACCCGACATATATGTGCCGACAGAGAAGCTTTCTCTTCTTACTCCTCTGTTGATGATGGTGAACAAGTGTTCATGGGCGATTCGAGGCCCTCACCCGTTGTGGGTAAGGGAAAGGTGCTTCTCAAGCTCACTTCATGGAAGATCCTTTCTCTTACAGATGTGCTTCATGTTCCTGAGATTCGTTAGAACCTCATTTCTGTTTCCTTTTTAGAAAAGCTGGAGTAAGGTCTGCTTTGAATCTGATAAAATTATAATGACTAGGAGTGAACAATTTGTTGGTAAAGGGTACTGTAGTCAGGGTTTATTTATGCTGAATGTACTTGAAATCATGAATGAAAATACATCTACTTCTTCTGCTTACATGATTGACTCTTGTGATTTTTGGCATGGTAGGTTAGGACATGTTGGTTTTTCTTACATTAAGAAAATGAAAGATATAGGTCTCTTGCATAATGTAACTATATCTGATCATGACAAATGTGAATATGTGTTGAATCTAAATCCACTAAGAAATCATGTAAAAGTGTACAAAGAGAATCTGAATTGCTTGAGCTTATTCATAGTGATCTTGGTGACCTTTAAAATAACTTAACTAGAGGTGGTAAAAGATTCTATATCACCTTTATTGATGATTGTTCTAGATATACAGTAGTCTATCTGTTAAGATCTAAAGATGAAGCCTTTGAAATGTTTCTGAAATATAAATCAGAAGTTGAAAATCAACTAAATAAGAAAATCAAGAGATTGAGATCGGATAGAGGTGGTGAATATGAACTTAAACAATTTAATGAATTTTGTGAACAACATGGCATAATTCATGAGACTACCCCTCTATATTCACCTGAATCTAATGGTGTTGCTGAAAGAAAAAATAGAACACTCAAAAATATGATGAATGCTATGCTTATAAGTTCTGGTGCACCTCTGAATCTGTGAGGGGAGGCTATACTCTCTGCTTGTCATATTCAAAATAGAATACCCTATAAGAAAACCGGTATAACTCCATATGAAATCTGGAAAGGTCATGCACCAAACTTAAACTATTTAAAAGTGTGGGGGTGCGTAGCTAAGGTTCTTCTACCTGAACCCAAAAGAAAGAAACTAGGACCTAAAACTTTTGATTGCATGTTTATAGGCTATGCACATCATAGTGCTTCATATAGGTTTCTTGTGACTAGAAGTGATAATAATGTTATGGAGATTAACACTATTGTTGAAACTAAAAATGCAGAATTCTTTGAGCATGTTTTCCATTAAAAACTCATGTTGATAAACCTTCTCATGCTTCTTCATCTAGTCATGCACAAGAATCTGATGATAATGAACAGATTGAACTAAGGAGAAGTAAAAGAGTTATAAAAGAAACTGACTTTGGTAAAGATTTCTTTACATTTCTTGTTGGTGATGACCCTCTCACTTATAAAGAGGCGATCTCCTCTCCGGATGCTCCATTCTGAAAAGAGGCTGTTAATAATGAATTAGAATCCATATTATCAAATCACACCTGGGAACTTGTTGATTTGCCACCAGGTGTCAAACCAATTGGTTGCAAATGGATATTTAAAAGAAAACTGAAACCTGATGGGTCTTTGGATAATTTTAAAGCTAGATTGATTGCTAAAGGATACACTCAAAAGAAAGACTTTGATTATTTTGATACATTTGCTCCTGTGATTAGAATTGCATCTATTAGAGTGTTGTTTACTTTAGCATCTATTCATAAGCTTGTGATACATCAAATGGATGTTAAAACTGCATTCTTAAATGTAGATCTGGAAGAAGAAATATATATGGACCAACCTGAAGGTTGTCTGATAACAGGAAATGAACACAAAGTCTGCAAACTTGTAAAATCTTTATATGGTTTAAAACAAGCACCCAAACAATGGCATGATAAATTGATAGTATTCTTGTTTTTTATGGTTATCAGATTAATGAGGCTGATAAATGTATCTATACTAAATTTGAGGATAATGTTGGTGTTATCATATTTTATATGTTGATGATATGCTTATATTTGGTACAAACTTAGAAATTGTAAATGACACCAAATCATTTTTGTCCTCTAACTTTGATATGAAAGACATGGGTGAAGTTGATGTGATCCTAAGAATTAAAATTACTAGAGATTCTGATCGTATCATGCTTTCTCAAGGACACTATATAGAAAAAATATTGAAAAGATTTGATCATTTTGACTGCACTCCTGTTTCCACACTTATGATGGCAGCATTCACTTAAGAAAGAATAAAGAAGAAAGTGTGTCACAATCTGAGTATGCACAAATCATTGGTAGTTTAATGCACTTGATGAACTATACACGACCTGACATTGCTTATGTCGTGGGACGACTTAGTCGTTATACTCACTGTCCTAATAAGGACCATTGGACAACATTATATCGAGTGCTAAAGTATATGAAAGGAACTATTAATTATAGTTTGACATATTGTGGCTTTCCTTCTATTTTAGAGGGATACTCAGATGCTAACTGGATCTCTGATTCTGATGAGTTAAAGTCCACAAGTGGATATGTGATCACACTTGGTGGGGGTGCGGTGTCTTGGAAATCATCCAAGCAAACCGTCACAGCTCGCTCCACTATGGAGTCTGAGTTTGTTGCCTTAGAGAAGGCAGGTACTGAAGCTGATTGGCTCAGGAATCTTTTGATTGATATACCAATTTGGAAGAGACCAGCTCCGTCTGTGTCTATTCATTGTGATAACCAAGCTACTATTGCTTGAGTTAAGAATAAAATATACAATGGAAAGAGTAGGCATATACGCCTAAGACATAAAATTATAAAGCAGCTGCTAGATGATGGGATCATATCTCTTGACTATGTGAGGTCAGAGCTTAATATAAGTGATCCATTTACCAAATCACTAGGGAGAAAACTAGTGGAGAATACATCGAGGGGAATGGGACTCATGTCTATAACAAAGAGTCAAAAATGATAGTAACCCAACCTATGTGATTGATGAACTCATGAAGTAGGTTCATATGGGTAATAACAAATCATTTGTTGACTTGGAGATGCACTATCATTATTTTATTATTGAGATGTCCCTTCCTATGATGTAGATAGTGCAAATTGTAATGTGCAAAGGATGAGCATTAGCTCTTAATGGATTACCATAACCCTTATTGGGTGGTGTGTTTAATTGCAATGCACATTTGATGGATCCACCTATATGAGTGTGGAAGTGAGGCCGCTTCCTATGAGAATGTAGACATATTCTCTAGAGCGCTCATGAATATCCAGGTAGGGCGCATGGCCGATTCGCGCCAACCCGTTTTGAACAGCTCGGTTCTATGAATGATATGTGGGTTGTAGGTCAATGATCCATAATTAGGAAGATTGGTTCATAGAAACTTTATGTTTCACCAACTTCCTGTGAGACACACCTACATATCCTAGGTAGTGATTCATAGACCAAAAGTCACCATTATTGATGCATTGAGTTCTTATGTTTCCTCTTCTTCTCTCTCGTTCCTATTATCCTTCCTTTTAATTTTGAAATAGTGGGGGATTGCTAGTATTTTGAGGGTATTTCAAAATTAAGCATAATTCTTTTAGTCCCACATTGGATAGAAAAAGAACTCTTTAGTGTTTATATATGGAGTCTCTTTCATAATGAGTTGTGTGGGCTAGAAATCAGGGGGTGCTCGCGCACACACAAGCTCATTGAGGCCCAGTGAAGGGAATTGGGTTACCGGATCCAGAAAACCTTAATGCACATGTGCGCCCGCATCGCACGCGCAAGGGGGGTGCAAATTCGGGTTTCAGAGCCTCGCGGGTGTGCCCGAATAGGCTAAGTTTTGCCAATTTTATTTTTGAATTTAAAATTAAAATAAAATCTTTTCAAATCCTGTCATAATATTTGGGTCAGAGATAGCTGTTGAGATTCGTATCTTTTCATGTCCTGTCCTGTCATTGCAGTGACACTTTCCAAGGCAATTTTGTTTCTCTACACAAGGAAAGATTGGTTCTCTGTCCAAGGATTATTTTCTCTTCCCAAAGATTTTCTAATGATAAACTCTCTTTATAAAGGATCTATTCCCAGCTCTCAAAAATAGAACTAAACCATCTTCCTCTTTCTCTGAAATTTCCTTAGACTCTTCGGTTCTTCCCTGCATCTCTGGAGGAAACAAAATCGAGCTGTTCGAGGGCCTGTGCATTGCGAGTGCACGCTTGCAGGGCCAGCGATCGTTGAATCCTGGAGGGTAGGCTGCCATCAACCTGCTGCACCGAGATACTCTCTCAGAGGGGCGCGATCTACTCTTAATGACAGTGCTCCGCACGCCTCGATCAACATAGAGAAGTTCCTTCCTTCTTAAAAGTTTAATTTAATTAGATTAGCAGTATTTCATACATTATTTTTCAACATCATTTATGTTTTATAAATATTACTTTTTTATATACAATGTTAACACGTGCAAGTCCTCCGATGCACACAGGTGTATAAATGTTATACATATATTGTCATGTGGAAGTTGTTGGATGTGAGTTGAGTTGGAGGAAAAACTTGAGTTTCCCTCTTATTTACCTTTGAGTTTAGTCCCACATTGGATAGGACATGGGAGGTTAGGTAGTATATATACCAACACCTCTCATGCCTATTGTTATGAGTGTTGGGCCATGGGCTACATCCCCACACGCGCGCACACGCGCCGAACCGAACCGGGCCGGGCCGGGTGCGGGTGGCGCGCGCCCACGACCTGCGGACACGAATGCAGTTCGGTTCAGGGGCTTGTTGGACCTGCTACATTTTGTTTTTTATTTTTTATTTATTTATTTTGTTTTTTATTTAAAAAATTCTGTTATGATTTTTTCGAGATTTTCTGTTCAGTTTTGACCCACTCTCCGGATCTGCTCGCGAGCTACACGATCGTGCGCAGATTTGGAGCGGGACTGTTACAACAGATGAACTCCGAGAATCTATAAATAGCTTCTCGCAGTTCAGTCTGTTAACTGCAAAAAATCCTACAGTCTTCTTCTCCCTACTCTAAAATTCTTACAAAATTCTGGTTCGGTTTTTGGTGATTTCTCCGACGGATAATATTACATACGGGCATCGCATTTCCATCTGAGCAGAGGCCTAGCTCTTCGTCCGGGGCTGGGTGCTGGTGATCTAGCGGGGGAGCTTTTACCGCTAGGAGAGGAGGCTATTCTAAGGTCCGGACGAGGGACCGGCCATCTATCTTCTAGGGCAGTGCTTCTGCACGACTGTCACCCCAGGCCAGCAATTTCTTTCCTTTTAATTCTTTTATATTACTTGCAATTTTAGGACAATTATCAAATTGGTTACAGATTTATTAATAAAGTTGTTGCATGTTTTAAAAATAAGAAAATATTGTATTGTAACCAACAATCTAGAAGATAGATGTTTATTTGATTTTGATAATTTTCATGCAAATAGAAAATTGTCCCTGCAAGTAAGATAATTAGCTAAAGAAAACAAATCTTAAAAAGGAATTTTTTTCTTTTGCATTCTTACAGTTCAATTTTACAAGTCCTTACCTGATTAGTTAAAGGATTTTATTAAACTACTTCATTACAAAATAGTTTGTAAAATCTTTCTAAACTAGTTAGAATTTATCTTATCTGTTGCAAGAATCTTTCAAATCTAAATTAGCATTTATCTCTTACAAGTTCTTGCATAGTCAATTTTGTTTAAATTCTTAGAAGGACAAATCTTTCAAATCTAAGGAAAAATCTTTTCACAATCTAATTGTTTTCATTGCAAAACGTTATTACAAGATATAAGAAAAATCTTAATAATTTTAATAACTTTATTCATTACAAATCTATTTGTATTAATTATTACAAGGTCAAATCCTTTCATTAAATTTTTTTTATTGTTTATTTTTTCTTTTTTCTTTTTAACATCTTATTTAGTGTGTTACGAAAAGAAAATTCTTTATAAGATAATTTAAATTATTTAAATCTTGTCTTATTTATAAACTCATACTACAAGATTTTACATACATTCATTAGTTAATTAATTGGAAATTTCTACTATATTAGTTAACTAAAATAGAATTGTCTAAATTCTTGCAATTATCTAATCCCTTCTAGTTTATAATTGCATAGTTTAATTGCTTTAAATTTTATAGTCAATTTTTAATTAATTCCTGCTAGTTCATTTCTGAAATTTTTGGACTTATTTAGAAGCAAATTAGTTTAAAAATTGAAATAACCTTTAGAAATTATTATTGTTATAATTTCGAATTAGGAAAATTAAAAGGACAAGTCTATATCTTGTTTGATCTTACTTGAATTACTTGGCACATAATTAAAGAAGGATTATATACTGTTTTATTCTGCAAACCCTAATCTAAAAGCTACCAATTTAAACTAAATTCTGACATTATCAAAAATTAAATTTGAAATAGAGAATTCAGGTAGCACATCCCGTCACTATGGCCAACCCTGATCATTCCAAGGGTGTCAAACCGGAGAAATTCTCCGGCACATATTTTAAGAGATGGGCAAACCAGATGAAGTACTGGTAAACCACTTTAGGTCTCATATCAGCCATAGATGACACCATTCCTGCACCTTCTCCTAAACCTTCATCTATTGGATCTTCTCCTGTTGAAACTCCTCCTACAACTCCTTCATCCTTCATCTATTTAAAACCTGAAGAAATTGACTATCATTGTCTCCATAGAATTCTTAGTGCACTCTCTGATAGTCTATATGACATTTATTATGAATATAAGAGTGCTAAAGAACTGTGGACAGCACTCGAGGATGAATATGGCCTCGATGACGCTGGAATCGAAAGATTCACCTCCTCCTCCTCCTTCAACAAATTCATGATGACTGATAGTAAATCAATCAATGATCAACTTCATGAATTTCAAGATTATATCCGACACCTTCAATCAAAAGGAAATCAATTCTCCGATGATTACAAGGTGTCATGTCTCATTGATAAACTCCCTCCTTCCTGGTCAACCTTTGCTGGAGATCTCCGTCACAAGCAAGGTGACTTAACCCTCATTCAAGCCCTAAAAGCGATTCGCATAGAAGATCAGCATAGGCAAAACTCCAAAACCAAGTCAGAAATGAAAGCTAAAGTGAACTTGGTGGAGGATAAGCCTAAGCGAAAATTTATGAATCCCAAGGGCAAGAAGTTTAAAAAACCCAATCATTTTCATTCTTCTCCCCATGCAAATTCTTCTTCTTTCAAACCTTCTCAATCTTCCTCCTTCAAACCCAAAACCTTTGGCCAGAAGACTGATGGAAGATTCTGCTACGTCTGCGGAAGAACGAATCACATGGCGCCTCAATGTTTCAACCGGAAGAAAGAACCTGTCAAAGCTCAACCAAGAGGAAATGGAGGAAATGGCGGACACAAGGTCAACATGGTGGAACTGGACTCCAATTCCTTTAGGTTAGATTCTTCTCTTCCTATTGTCAACTCTATCACCTTCTCCTCGGACTGGTGGTTAGACTCAGGAGCCAATATTCACATCTGTACTGATCGCTCCTGGTTTAAATCCTATCAGGAACAACGTGGAGGAAGCGTGAGCCTGGCAGATGACTCCACTAGAGAGATAAAGGGAACTGGACGTATTGATCTCAGAATGACCTCAGGGAAAATTCTGACTCTTCAAGGCGTCCTGCATGTACCTACACTTCGGAGAAATCTGATCAGCGAGTCTTCACTTCTTAGAGCTGGCTATAGGATTGTCAAGGAATCCAATAAGTTTATAATCTCCAAGTCAAATATCTTCATTGGAAAAGGCTTTGTTTGTGATGGCCTTTTTCGTCTCAATGTAATAATTCTTCTGATAATAAAATTTCAATTCCTGTTGCCTTGAATATTGAGTCTTGTGATATCTGGCATGGAAGATTGGGACATGTCAACTTCAATTCTATCAAGAAAATGATTAACTTGAACCTTATTCCTAAAACCTCTTTTGATACAACTTCTAAATGTGAAATATATGTTCAAGGCAAACATGTCCGAACACCTTTTCACTCTATCACAAGAAATTCTGGACCCCTTGAACTTATTCACAGTGATGTGTGTGACTCGAACAGAGTTCTCACCCGAGGCGGTAGAAGATATTTTGTGACATTCATTGATGACTACTCCAAATTCTGTTACACCTATCTTATCAAATCCAAGGATGAAGTTCTCGATTGGTTTAAGGTGTATAAAGCCGAAGCTGAGAACCAACTTGAAAAGAAGATCAAAATTCTAAGATCTGATCGTGGGGGGGGGAGTATACCTTAAATGATATGACAGAATTCTACCAAGAACATGGCATTATTCATGAGGTAACTGCTCCCTACACACCTCAATCCAACGGTGTAGCTGAAAGAAAGAACAGAATACTGATGGACATGGTGAACTGCATGTTACTCAGCTCAGGTGCACCAGAAAAACTTTGGGGTGAAGCTCTTCTTTCTGCCTGTTTTATACTCAATAGGGTTCCCCAAAGAGACTCCGACGTTACTCCATATGAACGTTGGAAAGGGAGAACTCCTAACATTTATTTCTTCAAAGTTTGGGGTTGCCTGGCTAAGGTTTCAATACCAGAACCGAAGAAAAGGAAAATCAGCCCCAAGACTGTTGATGCTATATTCATCGGGTATGCACTAGATAGCAATGTTAACCGATTTCTAGTGGTTAACTCTGAGATCAGTGAAATATCCAATAACACCATCATTGAAGCTAGGGATGCTGTTTACTTTGAAAACATCTTTCCTTTCAAGTCTAGAATCCCTAGTGATCCTTCTTGCACTCCTTCTACCTCTGATATCCCTTCTTCTAGTTCTGCTCCTGTAACTGATTCTGAACCTAGAAGGAGCAAAAGAACAAGAACTCTTACATCTTTCGGTGAAGATTTCTTTACCTATCTTGTGGAAGGTGATCCTAGCTCCTTCAAGGAGGCAATGGACTCTTCCGAATCTCCTTTCTGGGAAGAAGCCATTGACAGTGAGATCAAGTCTATATTAGAGAATAACACTTGGATTCTCACTGATCTTCCTCCAGGATGCAAACCTGTAGGTTGTAAATGGATCTTCAAGAAGAAACTCCGACCTGATGGCACTGTCGACAAATACAAAGCCAGATTAGTTGCCAAGGGTTTCACCCAACAAAAGGGTATTGACTTCTTTGATACCTATTCTCCTGTTGCCAGAATCTCCTCTATCAGAATCCTTCTAGCACTTGCATCAATTCATAACATGTTCATTCACCAAATGGATGTCAAGACTGCTTTCCTGAATGGCGATCTTGAAGAAGAAATCTATATGGACCAACCAGAAGGATTCATTGCCAAGGGACAAGAAAACAAAGTGTGCAAACTTGTGAAGTCATTGTATGGACTTAAACAAGCACCTAAACAATGGCATCAAAAGTTTAACAAAGTTATTGCACAATTTGGATTCACTGTCCATGAACATGACAAGTGCATATATTCTAAGAACTTTGGCAATGAGTATATTATTCTTTGTCTATATGTAGATGATATTCTTATCCTTGGAACTTCTCTTGATGCAATCCAAAGAGTAAAGGATTATCTTTCCCAAAACTTTGATATGAAGGATCTAGGTCCTGCTGATATGATATTGGGAATGAAAATATCCAAAACTTCTAATGGAATTTCTTTGAGTTTAGCTCATAGCATTGAAAGAATGCTTCATAAATTTGATTTCTATAACTCTAAACCTATCTCTACACCCTATGATTCTTCAATTGCTTTGAAGAAGAATATGGGTGAGCCTGTATCTCAACTGAAATACTCTCAATTAATAGGTTCACTTCTCTACATTTCCAACAGGACTAGGCCTGATATCTCTTATGCAGTAGGAAGATTGAGTAGATATACTAGTAACCCCAGTAGAGAACACTGGACTGCACTAGAGAGAGTTTTCAGATATCTTAAAGGCACAACTGGCTATTGTCTGACTTACACTGGATATCCTGATGTTATGGAAGGTTATAGTGATGCCAATTGGGTCACTGATTCTAACAGTGTTAAGTCTACTACCGGATATGTATTCATGTTCGGTGGTGCTGCTGTGTCCTGGAAATCCTGCAAACAAACAGTGATTGCCAGGAGTACCATGGAGTCCGAGCTCATTGCTCTGGATACAATTTGCTCTGAAGCTGAATGGTTAAAGGATCTTTTGTCTGAATTCTCTTTCGTGCCTAGACCCATACTTCCAATCTCAGTTCATACTGATTCAAGATCCACCATTGAGATTCTAAAGCAAGATAATGCCAATAAGAAGTTGAACAGACATATTCAAATCAGACTTAAGTCTGTTCAACGCCTATTGGGCAAAGTTGTGCTTCTGGACTTTGTAAAGTCCGAGAAGAATATTGCTGACCCATTGACTAAAGGTCTTTCTAGGAGTGTGGTCCTAGAATCATCGAGGGAGATGGGGTTAAGCCCATAGTAGAGTTCACCGACAGCGGGAACCCAACCTACTTGATTGGGAGTTGATTCCATGAAAGAGGTTCAATGTGGTAGAAACAAGCTGGACTGGTGATACTCGTGTGGAGCATCGACCCGGATATGTTTATATCATGTATGTAGTATTGTAGCTACTACCCCTTCTCTATGGTGACGATGCTCTTATAATACAGCTAGGTAAGGATGAGTTTAACTCTTAATAAGTCCAACGCATGTAGTGTGGAGGGTATACTATCCAGCTGTAGTACCCTTGGAGGACTTACCTACGTGAGAGGAACCGTGATGGCCGCGGTTGGGGGGGGAGGGCTGACCCTAGAAACTCTCATGAGTCAGTTATTGTGAGCACGACCTTTAACGCTCAACCCGCTCGCTCAATAGATGGAAACTTACTGTGTGTGTCTTTCATCAATATCTGGTTAAAGAGGCCTAATTCAAGGCGTAGTCCATTAGGTCCCTCAGGTGGCGATGAAATTCACTAAGGGTAGATTCAAGGCCGCAAGCTATCGACCCCGAATCCACAGTATGATGTTGCCCGATTTTATTCGTGTTTTATGATCTGTGATGTGATGGTTATTGATTTGTTTTATCCTCTCTGAAACTCAAGTTTTGGGGGGGACTGTTGGATGTGAGTTGAGTTGGAGGGAAAACTTGAGTTTCCCTCTTATTTACCTTTGAGTTTAGTCCCACATTGGATAGGACATGGGAGGTTAGGTAGTATATATACCAACACCTCTCATGCCTATTGTTATGAGTGTTGGGCCATGGGCCACATCCCCACACGCGCGCACACGCGCCGAACCGAACCGGGCCGGGCCGGGTGCGGGTGGCGCGCGCCCACGACCTGCGGACACGAATGCAGTTCGGTTCAGGGGCTTGTTGGACCTGCTACATTTTGTTTTTTATTTTTTATTTATTTATTTTGTTTTTTATTTAAAAAATTCTGTTATGATTTTTTCGGGATTTTCTGTTCAGTTTTGACCCACTCTCCGGATCTGCTCGCGAGCTGCACGATCGTGCGCAGATTTGGAGCGGGACTGTTACAACAGATGAACTCCGAGAATCTATAAATAGCTTCTCGCAGTTCAGTCTGTTAACTGCAAAAATCCTACAGTCTTCTTCTCCCTACTCTAAAATTCTTACAAAATTCTGGTTCGGTTTTTGGTGATTTCTCCGACGGATAATATTACATACGGGCAGCGCATTTCCATCTGAGCAGAGGCCTAGCTCTTCGTCCGGGGCTGGGTGCTGGTGATCTAGCGGGGGAGCTTTTACCGCTAGGAGAGGAGGCTATTCTAAGGTCCGGACGAGGGACCGGCCATCTATCTTCTAGGGCAGTGCTTCTGCACGACTGTCACCCCAGGCCAGCAATTTCTTTCCTTTTAATTCTTTTATATTACTTGCAATTTTAGGACAATTATCAAATTGGTTACAGATTTATTAATAAAGTTGTTGCATGTTTTAAAAATAAGAAAATATTGTATTGTAACCAACAGAAGTACCCACATACACATAGGTACCCGTGCATCAGTGCATGCATAAGACTGGATATGGACAATCACACAGCTGTGCCATGTATTTTGTATTGAGAATTCATTTATGTAGGAAGATGACACTTGTGACTTTTCCCACAGATCATAGGGAAAAAACACACAGGAAAAAAAACAAACTTACACAACAATACTTCCACTTGCATGTGTTGAGTAATAACAATTCTTATATCATTATTTAGAAGAAAAAAAAATTGGGAAAATTTTATTTTATTGCTCAATAACCAACTAGTTTCCTGTAAATTTCTTTGAATCCATGCGCACATGAAAGGTTCTTGGAATTTAGTTGAGACACGACATACCCTTGATCTACTGTTCAATGTATCTTCATGCAATTGCTTTCATGTGACATGTTCTAAGGTGTTTCAATCAGTGTGTTGTTTTTCCCTTCTAATTTGTTTCATCTTTTCAGGTTATTTGTGATTAATCCGGCTCATTCTAGATTATGTGGTTTTGCTTAACTTTCATTTACTGTTGATAAACTTTATAAGCTTAACATCCAGGTCCTTTTTTAGGCAAAACATCCAAATCTTGAGGTCAGTCTGATAAATAAATATATTTCTTATTTAGGGGAATCATGCAGACACCTGGAGAATGCCCTTCTCTTAATCTAACTAGTTATAATCAACTAAGAACTATAATTTATCTATCTTTCATTTCTTTTCTGCAATATATATCAAGACAAAAATGACGGCATTGTGAAATTTGATGGATATTGTTTATTGGAATTTCATTTTTCTATCAATCAGAAGTTAGTAAACTCAGTATCATATAAACTAATGAATATATTTGATTGTTTAGTTGTCACATATTCTTACTTCTCCTACCAAGCTAACCAAGATTTCAGTTTATTACAAATCAGCAGCGTATGAATCTTTGTCATTATGGCAAAGTCTTGTTAAAAAGTGAATGAATTTCTCTTAAAATCTCCATTATTTTTTCAGAATCTCATTGGAAAATGCATCATGACCCTGACAAGGGTAATATTGGAGGGTGAAGTCAATGAAGGTTTCCCATTAGAAGGGGCTAAATCAGGAAAACTGTTCTTGCATCTCAAATGGACAGCACAACCAATTTTTCGGGACCCATAAGACGCATATAGCTGACTATCTTCTTTCCTAACGAGCTTCCTTCTGTACAGTAAAGCAGCCGAGGAGGAATATCGACTCAAATAGTCTGATTTCTTCTGTTTGGATTACGTTTGAGTCAGGGAGCTATATCTCATGGCTGCCTGTTGTATAATTTAGCCCCATCGATTTTATATGTTCTACTGAAGCCACGCAGAAATGTCTAGTTACATACAGGAGGGAAATACGTCAACACTCGTGAAGCTGTAGATATTGGATGAGCACACAAGTTGCGCGCAGAGCAACCAAGTTGACGAAAGGGAGCCCGAAGATTGGAAGACAAAAGGAGTGTGTGTTTCCTTGAGTGCTGCTTCTAACCATCATCACCCCAGCAGTATTTTATATCTGCAACTCTGTTTCTTTGAGTTTCCTTTCCTTTTTCAGTAATTGTTGTCGGTTTTAATTGCCACGTTATTCTCTCTTTTATTCTTTGATTGTTTGCCTTCTATTTCATCACAAATGTAAATGGATAAAAAAAATATGTGACAACCAAAGAACATTTTATTTTTCTGTAGTGTAAAATAGCAGTGTGTATTGCTTGTATATATACTCTTGTGTGAGCTGCCGAGATCATGGTTTGCATCAGCACAACATGATTGGGTGAGATGATATTGCCTGCTGAATTGTCACTGCATTAAACAGAATTTTAGTAATCACATTGTAGCTATTAGTGAACATATACAAATATGGCCTTGTAAATTGTATCTCAAATATTGCCTAATGTAAGTTGAATGTGTATGTCATCTTTCCTCTGCAGCTAAACCTGTTGGATGAACTAAAATTTTGTGACCAATTCACTCTTTTCTCTCTATTGCATTATGTCTTTCTTTCCTTCTAGATTAGATTTTTTTTTTTTTTTTGGGTTGCTGTCTGATACAATGCCTCTAGTTTTTTTAGATTCTTTGTTGTATGATGCTATAATCCTCTCAGAATTTGCTCAAGCAGCTGTGAGAATTTTCAATCAGATCATATAACCACTCCAAATATACACAAACATAAAAAAGAAGAAAGAAATCTTGTGATTATCAATCAGATCATATAACCATTCCAAAGACCAGAATACAGTGAATCATCAAACTTTATTCAAATAATGTATAAAACAAAGAAATCCCCAACAAGCGACTCAGAACGATTGGCAATTCGCATAACATGCACCAGTTGAAGATAAATTTGACACTCATAGGATTCCCATACTGCTGCCATCTCCTGTTTTGTTTTGCACTCACAGATACTTTCTCATCTTCTCATTTCCCAGATGTAATTTAACTAGAATTTTGCATGTACTGCATTCAGAACTTCAACACATCCTCAACACATCTCATGGACTCCAGATGCAGACTGATTTTGGTTTAAAAAGAAAGAAGAGTTCATTGTAAAAGTATTCTAGGAACAATTACTCTTGCACCGGTACTTATTATTGATCTAGAATTAAAAATCGACTTTCAATTACTTTACATGTGGAATGTCTCTTTCAGCAGTCAAACGTTCATAAAGAACGATACAGACTGAGCTGCTGTGCCTTTATCATGTAACAACTGCATGGGGTTCAACCCTGATACATCACTTCTGCTCCAGGCTGCTCAATATGCAGAAATTAATCGGTCCACAGCTTGAGATCTGTGTTCTTTCTTCAGTCTCCTCCTCCGGGTATTGGTCGCCCTGCATTTTTTGCTTACTCATTAATATATAAATTAACAGTATAGTGTCACTACATGTCTAAGATACCAGAGCAGAAGAAAGTTTCAAGGTTTAGGTCTTTCTTGAACCAGCAAACTCTGATATCAAAAGCAAGAGGCGCACTGACACCCCAAGTTCCTCTTATACACGAAAGATTTTGGGTTACACACAGTTTTCAAATTTGACATATTTGTTTCTTTTAAACTGAAGGCACATAATATTTCTGTGATATATTGAGGATTATTATATCTTTTGGTTTGTATAGGAAGCATAAATATATCTGATAAAACCCTGAGCAAAACAATTAAGCCTCTAACTATCCCTATGACTTTGAATCAATACCAAAGAAAAAGGATTTGTTTACTGTGTACGAATTATGAGACATGTAGTCAATGAAAACTAAAGACCGAGCAAAAGATAAACATAAAGATGTTTTGATATTTTACAAAGTTTAGTAGTATCATTTAAATGAATATATGCAATAACAATATTCTAGGAATATATTGGTGAAAATCATTTCTGACTCATGTATTCTGAAAGTACTCACTTATTACTTAGGATACTAGTAAAGTATAATTTACACGCTATATATTACATGACATGTTCCAGTTATACCAATAAAATATGTAGTTTTACTCTATATAGAAAATTCTTAACGCTACTAATTATTTTGATTGAAAGCTTAAATTCTAGGCTGTGACGGCACAAATCCTGGCAAGATAAATGCTAAAAGCTTTATGCTTCCCTCACCAGTACTGGTTGTGAAAAATAACATGGTCAGTTGGTATGGACTTCCCATCATCATTTCGATTCCAACGGTAGAAGGCATGGGTTCTGTTTTTCAGTTCCAATGTAGAATGGCCATAACTGGCTTCCCTGAATGCAGAATATTCTGGTTGGATTTCAGAAAACCTGCACATTAAATTTTTTTTAAAAAAAAATTGATTGTTAAAATGCCTGAAGTTAGTTGCTGAAAGAAAGCAGCTCAACTGAAATAGTATGGCAAGAAAGTGATCTCTGTATATTCTGACATTACCTTCCAGCTAGCCCTTCTTGATTTCCTCCATCACCAACTGTTATATATACTGGAGCTGAATTGTCAGGAACAGGATAACAGAGGCCAGATGTTACATTGTACTTTATGTTGGAGATCCGGTACTGTAATGAATAAAGGGGAAAAAAAAAAAAACCTCAATGAATTTACTGAAGTCTTGGTTATGCAGAATCGGAATTAACATATGTATTAATATAATATTCTGGTAATGTCAAAATCTTATAATAGAATACAATGAGTGGTTGGCATTGGGAATAACACACTAAAGAATGAAATTCAACAAGAAAAAGCATGATCAAGAAATCTGGAAACCTGAACAACTCGAGCAATCTCGGTTGCTTTAGCCAACCCTTAGGCATTGTCATCAGTTGGGACATCATGTATCATATCATACATGATTGTAGGAATTTAATAGCAATTTAATGTTTAAATATAAAACAAATTATACTAAACTACTGGACATATATGAAAAGTTTTCTCTTTATTATAAGACAACAGCTGGAGGTAACCTCTGCTTGTTAGAATTAAAACAAGAGCAGGCAAACATTCATAACTTAATATCTGAGTTAACTTTCTTTAAATCTAGAAAACATGATAAGGATCTGAAACCTTTTCCATACAGCATGAATTGCTGACAGTTTGCACTCCAGCAAAAATTCAAGAATTTAGCTAAATCAGTATGTCAAGAAAATGGCTTGAGGACACCCCAAGGATTTTGTGCAAACAAGTAGTTAAATTCATATGAAAAAAAGGCTTAAGACATCCAAAGGATTTTTGGGGTTTTAGTAAAACTAGAAACTTGTCATAGAATTTGGTCTCTTCATGACCAAAACCTATTTTAATGGAAGAGGCTTCAATCGCAATTATAAACGTGAATCCAGAAACAAAGAGAGAAATACTGAACAAAGTGTGGTACAGGCAACTACCTGGACCTTAGGGGCAGCACTATAGGAGGCAGTTGCTTTGCACTAGAATTATAGCCTAGGCTACCACTGGGGAACATTCTAAAATTTTAAGTGTCGTAATATATTATTCAAAACAATAATTGGATGTAGTATATCATATATGATGAAGGAATTTTATGTTTCTGTCTAGCTAGCTAAAGAGGTTAGCAATGCTCTTCATGAAAATAGATAAGGAACACTAATGAATAAAGAAAATGTTAAATCCCCCCTCTTTGTATTCAACCAAGGGTGCATTCATTGCTTCAAGCCTAAGGAGGGAAACTCAGGAGGGAAGGCACATCGAAATCAAGTCTCTTCCAACTCCTCCTGTCAATAGCCAAGACACAGACTAAAATCATCTCTTTTTTCCTCCACTATCCACGTGTCTCCAGTTCACCAAGGCGATCAAGGGTTCCGACACATTGGATAACCTATGCTCTGTGAGTGAAGTGTTGCTGACAGAATTTAGATCGTATCCTAGAAATTTTGACCACAAAACTTTGGACATCCATTGGGTAACATTTATCTGAATTGACAAGCTTGTATGAAGTGTTGCGTAAAAGTTGGTTCAATGTAAAAAATGGTAACTGACATCTTCTGGAAGAATTGAAACTGTAGATGCAGAATTTTTATTACAGTTAGCTGTTTCAAGATGAATTCTGCATAAATAAAATGGTCGAGTTTCTTATCCACCAGGATTATAATAGCAACTGATGCTAAAAGTAATCATGCTGGTAAATTCCTTGTTAGAGCTTAAAACATTATGCAGCACCAGCTGATTCTGATCGCACTCATTTGAGAATCTTAATATGAACAGAGTTGGCAAAGAATAGTACCGATCTTTCGTAGGCATGCACATGTCCAGCAAAGACGATATCAACTTTGTAATGTACAAACCAACTCTCAAAAACCACCCTCATACTTTCACCCTCCATATAGTGTGCTTCGTTGCTGTTGTATAGTGGGGCATGCATGAGAACAATAAGCCAAGGTGTTTTCTCCCTGTCCACTCGTTTCAGCTCCTCCTGAAGCCAATGCCATTGGGGAGTGTATTTAACTGTTTTAGGGTTACAAACATATTAATTTCAGTACATAAAGAAATCCAGATAGTTCAAGCATAAAAGTTATTCATGAATAAAATTCTGTGATCTAAACATGTAGGGATCTCTATAATTGACTGAAACAAATGTTGCAGAATATAGAGACGGCCTTGATAGGCCTAATTTGAGGAATTTAATCCTGATTCCTTTTTCCCATCAGGACTAAGCCAATCCTTTGGAAATTGATTGAATACCCAATTTCATATTCAATCCTAAGGATTAGACTCCCAAGTATTGGGCCGATGCTTAGGATTAGAAAAAAATGAGATTTTCCTAAGCCTGAACATAATGACAAGTTTTCCAAAGAGTTTCTTTTGAATATCCAAACAAACATTTGGAAAAATATTCTGTGGATTCTCACCCAAAGGCAAATAGTTTCTATCCAAGGTTTTTTTTACCCCAAATGAGATCCCAAGGTTTTGGTCCAAACTATACAAATGTGACCTAAGATGATTCCAAAAAGAACGAAAGGAAAAGATCCAAACAGATGAAGAAATTGTAAAAAATCCAAACAAAAAAAAACCTAGTTTTATCAACAACAAAAAAAAAAAAAAAAAAAAAAAAAAAAAAAAGAATTGCAAATTCTGGTCTTAGTTACCTTGCTTACTTTAGCAAGTTGGCATGATCCTAATGAGTTATAGTCTTGTAGATTCATGGATGAAATTAACAAGCAGCAGCAGTACACATTATTAGAGTCAAATATGGACTTTAGCACCCATCACATGGCAACTACAGGCCCGCATTGAAATAAGCAGGGGCCTGGGCCATATAAACTTGTTGAGCCCAAGCCAGGTCCACATCTTGTCAACCTTTGAGACTCAGGCCCAACAATCCACCTCTATTTAAACAAGTTCAGATAGCTTTCAAGTTTCAAGGATCTCTTTATATATTGTTTTAAGAAGAAACTATTAATGGTCAAGGACTCTTTTACCATGTCTTTCTGACTAAAAAGGTGAAAATGGGTATATCAGTAAGTGGTAAGCAGAACATATAAGAAAATCGTCATGTTCACCAGTCATGCCTGGTCAGCCATTTATAATAGAGTTCTCTCTCGTATGAAATTTAAAGGCCGAATAAGCCCAAATGTTCACTCTAAGGTCTGGCTTGATTAAGTTCAGGTCTTAAGCAGTAGGCCAGGACAGAACACATTCCATAGAGCTTCAATACTTGGCGAGGCTCATTGGCCTGGGTTTGTCACGGCACAGGCTTGGTTTCTGCAATTCTGGATCACCATAACTTTACAATTGGCCGCGCAAACACATACCATTCAGAAACTAGTGACTCTAAATATACTTTTGGCCACGCTCAGTGGAACACTTTCAGGTGTTGAGCTGTAAGCCAGTAAAGAGCTTAAATACTTTGGCCAGGCTCAAGCCTAGCTGGGTTTTGTCTTGGCCGAGGGGCCTGTTTCAGCCAATTCTGAACTCTACCCATCACCATACCTTTCCAATTGGCTGTGCAAATGCATAGCATTTAGAAACTAAAGACTATAAATATATTCTTGACAGAACCAACAAGCATGTTTATGTTTATCAGTAACTTCTATAGTTCTAGAGGAGTCGAGAGATATATGTATGGACATAAACAAATGAATGGTATATTACCAAATGGAGAATAACTGGACAGCATGATGATATGGGCAGATGCACGCCTGACTGCATACCAAAGTGGAGAGCTGCTCCGTGAAGCCAGGTGCGGGGTTGCATATCTATGTAGAAAAGCTTTGAAAGGAATAACCTCTTCCTATAAGCAAAAACACAAGTATTGATAACTAAGCCTTGTTAAAATCAAATATAATGAGATGTAGAACGCTTGCACCAGCTAGATATCAACCTCCAAATATCAAATGCATAACATGGCTATTCATTACGAAGTGAAAGCACAAATATTAATTATTTCTTTATCAGCATGGAGCGCAGCAGAGAAACATACATAATATTGTGTGCCGTTGTACATGATGACATGCATAATATGATACTATTGCTCCTTATAATCTATATCATTATTGCAAAATTTCCTTCCCTTGGTGTTACATTAAAGATGAGATCATCATTTGGTTCAAATCATGTAATGGAAAATTAAACATATGATCCATGAACGAAATCAAGCCAGTTTAGACACCAACTCCATCATCCCTAATTTCTTCAACTATTCAACAACTTCAGCAAGCATCTCCTTTACCCTATTGATGGACATACCTCACTGCTTCCATTTTGGTTTGAGCTATCCTCACCTCCACGAAATCAGTATTCATTGGAATTTTCATCTGTTGCTGAGTCAGAACAACTCATTTATTTGCAATGAGCTAAAAGTTGTGTTGACTAATATGCAGATAACAAGCTTCAAGGGTGAGTCATATGCAATAAAGTTTTGAAGGTTACATTCCGGGTAGGAAGACCTACCGAGCTTTTGGTCATGGGGTCAACCCCCAAATTCTCCTAGATTAGAAGTCTAGAGGTAAGGCCCGCATTTACTACAGGGAATCACATTCATCTTTGAGGCACAGAAAAACCAGAGAGACAGATGGAATCACATTCCAAACATTATCATCCATATACACAACCTATGAAATTATAATTGATAAACCATCGTAACAGAAATAGAACTAAGCTTTGAATGGAAATGTAAAATCATGGCCTCATCCAACCAATCTTGCATCATGTGTTCCAATAGTAGTGACATTCCTGATATAATATAATATTATCAAAGTTGAACCATACTGAGTTCTCTTCTATTGGTTTTGAGAACAAAGATGGGCATACCAGCGGGTTAGCCAACAGGTAATACCCCTCCCTTCCATGTTCAATCCCCGTAGTTGCCGAACAGGGGATTTAACTTGGGTAATTAAGTGATGGGTGCGTGTATACACGCTGGAGGGTGACTTCCATCCTAATGAGAGAGAGAGAGAGAGAGAGAGAGAGAGAGAGAGAGAGAGAGAGAGAGAGAGAGAGATGGGGTTAAAATCCCACAGAGAGAGAGAGAGAGAGAGAGAGAGAGAGAGAGAGAGAGATGGCGTTAAAATCCCCCAACAGAGAATTTTAATAAAGAGAAACTGGAAAAATACATAGTATATTCAGACGAAAACAAGCACCTTTTGAAAGAATATGTAAGAGTGAATCGAAACTAAGATAGATAGTAACTTATGAATATCAGTAAATGAGAGCACATGTCTCCAAATAGAAAGATTACCAGATCAGGTCTGTATTCTATTTCGTGGTTTCCAGCAGTCCAAATCCATGGCTGATATGCAACACTGCGCTCAACAAACCGGCCCCAAGAATCCCAGCGAGTGCCATTATTACATACATATCGGTCAGCATAAGAGAGATCCCCAACAAATAAGACAGTCTGTGCTCCACTTTGCATGTAATGCTCAAGAGTAGAAAGGGAATTATACGTCTGTCCCAAATCACCTACCAGTCAAATAATTAATTAACAATGAGGATATAGACGACCTTTAATAGGTAGGAGATAACAAAGCTCTATGCCTGATCATCTATACAATTGATAGAATAAGGATATAAATTTCTAAATTGCACGTGCATAACATCAAAAGTATGTCCCGTTAAAAGTTCCGCTACAAGTTTACTATCAATAAGTATAATAATTAGCAACTCATAATTTGATTCACTATGCAATGAAATAAACTTGAAAAGAACCAAACAGGGTTTACATAAACCTTAAAAGAAAAAAAATTACATTTTTTATTTTTTTCCCCTTGAGAAATCCTAAAAACTGACCTGACATATTGCTTTCTGAACATAAGGTTCTTAACTATTTTCTTGTAGGAAAATAAGCAAAGAAAGAAAAAAGAAAGAAAAAGAAAAAAAAATATACATGCTATTCCTTCACATAACTGATGTTAATACAGGGTTTTGGGATAAGATAAGTTTTGACTTCAGCACCAAGGAGATTGCTCTCCCACTCAGCACATAACTATGCAGAGATTCAATCACAAAGCAAACTTGCAATGCAAAATAAAGGGTTTTAAATCAACTGAACTGACAGGTCCTGGCCTTATATAGATCCAATACAAAAGAAATTTTTCCACATATCCAATATGAGACAAAAACAAAGGAATAAGACTGAGCATAACCTAAAATAAAGCGGAAAAATAGCCTAAGCAAATAAAGCCTATTGATTCCCATCAATTCACTCCGACTTTGAAAAATTCGCCACTGGCGAATGGCAGCGACATGAATGATGAAATCGAACTGAGAAGGATTACACAAACTCTTCTATAGTGGATCTCTTCAGCAGTGATGACTGCAATAAACGAATTGAAAACTATTGTGGCCTTGTGGGAGTGCGATAACGAGTCAAATCCTCAACAGGAAATACTGGACTGATTCCAAGATCATGGGGAATAACAATCTCATAGGCGCTGGAACCACACCTCTTCAAAACATTGTTGGACCGCTGCGTCGAGTATGGAGCTTTCTCAAAGTTCCCAGCGGGAACCTCTCCAGGTGCACTATCAACACCTTGTTATCTATTGCGATGTTTTGCAACCTCTATGAGACTCTGTAGCAGACTGATAGTTACAATTTCTAATTGTCATTTGCCTTTTATTTTGTTCATGCAACTTATACAAATGTGGTGCAGATGGCTCAACTCTGGCAATGGGTGGGATATCTAGGGGAAGAGGGAGAAGGCTACGGGAATTCCTAGACCTAGATATAGACCCATCAATAGGAGACTCAAGAGAAAAGTGAGTTCTAAATACTAAGTAACATGGTGTCTTGTCATTCTTTTCGGTGACTGTTCTCTCCTTGTTATTCTCTACATCTGACTTGATTTTGACATATTTCAACACTATTTTGCCGGTTAAATTTAAACTCATAAGTGTTAGACCTACATAGACTGATTACATTCAAGTCATACAAACAAGGCCTACCCAATAAGATGTGTGCGGCGTCAATGTCTAAGACATCACACCATACATGATCCTCATAACTAGACATAAGAATAGGGACCTGACAGTTAATAAATTGAGTTATCTTATCAATCCAATTCATGTTGTATGGGTGGGGATGTCGTTCAGCACTGAGACCAATCTTCTCAAGAGCTGCCTTGGCAATGATGTTCGCACAACTACCCCCATCTATCATCAACTTATAGTTCTTCCCGCTATGTGTAATATAGGTGTAGAACACACTAGACCTATGCCAATCTTCGTTACCAATAGCTGTGTATGGACAACTAATAATACCTAACTGGATGCCAGCAATCCTAACATCATCATCAAAATCAGTCGCACTACGAGTTGCTTCATGAATAACCATTTCGATCTCATCATTTTCGGTTTCCTTAATTATGAGGTTCCTAGAGGGACATTGTGCAACAACGTGACCATAGCCTTGACACTTAAAATATTGACTACCCTTGGCACTCCTAAAAATTCACCTAGCACAACTTCCCCCTGGGGTCTCTAGTTGTGTAAGTGTTTAGGTTAGGCTGCTCTCCGTCTTTAGGAAAGGCCTTACGTTCTGAAGAAAACTTAAAAGAGGTTTCTATATCTTGAGCTACCTGGCTTGCTTGTTCAAGGGTTACGATCTTGTGAGAGTGGATGAACATTGCTCGTTGGATGTCTAACCTCAACTCGGAACGATATCTAGATATCACCTGGTAGGAATCCTTTTGCACCTTACAAATATAAGGTTAGGTCGCCAAAATCAATTGTGTACACTTGAACTGACCTGCTATCCTGACGAAGACTATGCAATTTATCTAGTAGGCGATGCTTATAGGAGTCAGAAAGGTATTTCTCCTTAAACTTTTGTTTCATTTCCTCCCAAGACTCTACGCCTAGTGTACTCTCTCTACTGAGATTTAATAAATTCTAACTGATACTGTCAGTCTCATCCTAGCAAATCAAACTCTACTCTCCTATGTGAACCTATACTAATTAAAGTAGTAATCCAAGTCTGCTATCTAAGCACTAAAAATTTTTGGGCCAAGGATACTATTAAATATTGGATGATCTATGTTAATCTTACGGATTATATCATCTTCTCCATCCCTATAACTATCAGTGTTTTCCACTCTCCTATCTCGGGCTTCATCTCTCGAGTTCTCTCCTATGTTTTTATTCTAACCCTTCAGCTCTAAGTTTCAAATCTTGAAGCTCCCTAAAGATTAGGTCAAGTTTGGACTCTATATCTAAATGATCAGGGGAATAGGTTCTATCACTATGAAGGAACATGCATTATGCAATACACACAATCACACAGATGCAAGATAATTTTCTAAGTTTCACTAGATGCGTGCACTATATGATCAATCGAAAATTTTTCTATGAATTTCTAAAATGAATTCTAATAGTGAAAACACAAGCAGCAAATTAGGCACTTAACAAGACAAACTACAATTAACAATCACCACAGGTACACAACAAAATGTAAAATATTACAAAAATGTGAGGTGAGGTTAGAGGGTACCGAGAGGCCTTTGAAAATGCACTGTTACCGAGTAGTGGCTCCAAATAAGGGCCTGTAGAGGTCGGATTTGTTGCCCAAAGTTGCGAAATCCTTTCAGTATCTCTGGGAGTCAGCTACGGGTCCAACGCTTCAGATGAAGCTCAAATCAGACTTCGAAGGGGCTTGAAACGGGCTCTGAACTGTCGTTGTATGCTGCTGAGTAGATGGGCTGAGTTAGCTTAGTTTTGACTTAGCTAAGTTGACTCGGCTAAGTTGACTCGGTCACTTGGCTGAGTTGAATGAGTTCAAGGGACTGAGTTGAACCGGGTTCAGCAGACTCTGTTTAGAGTTGGTAATAGGTTTCGGGTCGGGTCGGGTTCGATTGTGGAAGCGGGTCAGATTCGATCAATTGCAACCCGATAGTTAATGGGATCTTCTACTTAAATTTGGTAACTATATGATGCGGGTTTGGAGATTTTAAACCCAAACTCGTTCTCCTTCCTCCCGATCTGGCTAGGCCTTCAGACTTAATCAGTGGCAGCACAGCTTCTAGCAACAACGACCTGATGTGTGATGACTGGCGATGAAGCGGTGCAGCTGGTGGCGGTCAGCGAGGATGCACGGACGTCGACGAGGAGATCTTGGTTTCGGCATGGAGACTTCCACGGCGAGGACTGTGGTGGGGTTGGAAGAGGTGGCGGCGAAGGCGGAGGTCTGGGTTCTGCTGTTGTTCAATGGACACGATGAACACTGGAGGAGAAGTCGAGGTGATGGCAGTGGCGGGGATCAGGATTTGGGTGATTTTAAAGTATTGGAGTCTTTAAATAGACTTACAACTATTGACTTTTATCCATATAACCGATGTGGGACTAAAAAGAGAAAACATGACTACAAAATAAAGAGAAAATAAAATTGACTCAAATAAATAAAAAATAAAGACTCGGACTTAACAAAAATAAAAAAGCTGATTTAATGTCCCCATCAAGGTTATTCTATTCTCCCCTCCCTCACACCCCAAACAATAAAAAGGAGAGAAAAAAAAGACAAAGGAAAACAAGAACGGCAAAAACATTGAATAAATAAATAAATATGTAATAGGCTACAAAATTGCGTAGAAATTGCATAGCATGATTGGTGTAGCCTGGAAGAAGCATTGAGCAGGGGAGAATTTTAGGATTGTCTAGCATCTTTTATTATTAGTTGGAAGCATTTTATGGAGGATTTTAACTAGTTGGATGTAAAGTAGAAAAAGGAGTGTTTAAGACTGATGAGATTTTTGTTCATCTTAGTAAGCATGCCAACTTTGTTATGGTAGGTTAAGTTTAGAGCACCAAAATTCTTTTAAGGTATGTAGATATGATACTTTGACATCTCCAATGCATATCTTCCATCAGTTTCAAATCTTCCAAACAAATAGTGATGTTCTGCTTGCTTTGGAGGTTTATATAATTTCTTCTACCCAGAGAGCAATTGGATAACAAATGAGCAAGATCCCACAACGAAAGGCTTGATTGAAAATTATGCTGCCCTTTCATTAAAAGTGCACTATGCATCATACATGACAAGCGCACCGTACAAGATCTTGAACAGTTCAGGAGAGCGTGTGACGGGGAAGTTGTCCATGCTCTTCAAGGAACACAAGGATGCATGAATTTAAGGCCCACCGAAATGCAATCAGGCAAGTTGAACATTGCCATATTTACTTTTCTACCCCACCACAAACCACCAAAAAAAAACAAAGAAGAAGAAGAGGAAACAAAAAAGAAGAAGAGAAAAGGGGAAAAAAAACCAAAGCCAAAAAACGAAGAAGAAGAAGAATAGAAGGAGGGGGGGGGGGACAAAAAAGAAGAAGAAGAAGAAGAGGAGACACACATAAAAGAAGCTGGTTCCAACCCTTTTTCTCTCTCCCTTTCAGTTCTCTTATTTTGCACCCCCTAATTTCCTAGCCTGTCAAGCTGAATTTGACACCTCTCTTTATGAATTATCATAAGCAGCTATTTTTTGATTCATTTCTTCTGCTCTCTCAAGATCCTTATCCTAGAGCAATGTATATCTGAGTTTTCTTCAGTGCACTCATTTCCAATATTTTCTTGTTACTAAACTCACCACCCCGACCTTGTCATACCCATATTATATTATATCCCCTCTTCATTGACTAAAATATATTGTATCAACAAGTTCAACCACCCTATCGACAACCTAGAATATTTGATCCCTCACATAGTATTCTAAGATTTCCTTCTAAAACTTAAAGGTATTTCAGAATAATACACTCAGAAAGCATATGTATGAAATTAAAATTATAGAACCGAAATCTTGAGACATTGCTTGCACCTTGAATATAGTTACTTGTCAAATTCATAAATACTCATAATCAGTTGCATCTATTATGATTTATTTGGTTCTACCAGCCCCATATTTATACTCCTGTTTAGGAAACTACCCTTATTTAGTCACACAAAAATAATACATCATGGATCTTGGGATTTTGGTTTCAAATTGAATTGTGGAACCAAAGAAAAATCTGGCTTTCTCTCATCTTCTAGACTCATCCATTAGGCATGGTGTCAAATATTAGCCGATTTCAGGCTTTGAGGTACCTGATATGATATTAACCCTATAATACCGTCTAATATTGGGACCGATATTGCTGATATGTCAAATATTGACGATACTAACACTAAAAACCATTGGCTGATACCGATATCCAAACCTATGCCGATGGTTTATACCGATAATGATACCAACATCGAGATATTAAACCATGACTGTCGGTTAAACTACCCTTGTAGGTTTACAAAAACTCTCTCTCTCTCTCTCTCTCTCTCTCTCTCTCTCTCTCTCTCTCACACCAACATCGAGATATTAAACCATGACTGTCGGTTAAACTACCCTTGTAGGTTTACAAAAACTCTCTCTCCCTCCCTCCCTCCCTCCCTCCCTCCCTCTCTCTCTCTCTCTCTCTCTCTCTCTCTCTCTCTCTCTCTGTGGTGTACATTTTTCGTTGTAATAATAAATTTACAAGCAGAAGTATATTACCATCTAGTATGCTAGTGCAGCAGTGACAACTGCCTATTAAAACATGCTATTAAGAAATTTGGCAACATTTGCTGAGATACAATTTACTTGTATAACTAAATGTATGCCATCCAACAACAAATTCTTTTAGGCTTGATCTCAAAAAACTACCATGAACTTTCACCAAAACAATCAGAAACTTTCAAAAATAAAATAAACTACCATGAATTTTAATAAAAACAAAAAAAATCACAAAACTACCATAAAAGCCATGGTTCATGGTAGTTTATTGTATTTTCAAAGTTTTTGGTGGTTTTCTAAAATCAGGTGAAAGTTCATGGTAATTGTATGAAATCAAACTATTTTTTAATATTCAGTAATGAACTTCAACATGACTACAAAATAAACTTTAATATTTTGAGACAGATACTAATATATAGTTTACTCAGATACCTCTATATCAAATAACAACTAATTCTTTAATATCTTGATGCTCATATAAACTTTAACATGACCATAACATCAATAAGGGTACAAGAAACTTTTAGTTGAATATTCAGTACATTCAAGATTGCATTTATCTCTTGATAAATAACAAGTAAAGAAATATTTAAAACTAACCTATAATACCAAAAGTGTAAGGAGCATCTGGATCGATCTTTGGAGGTGTTTGGAACCAAAATTCTCGAGCAGAATCACCTGTCCCAATCTTATAGTAGTACTTGGTGTCGTACTAGCAAGGAGGGGAAAAAAATCAATTTCAGGATGGCTTTTATTCATATTTTCTTATGGATACATATAAGCATTCAGTTCAGAAGTAAATTTGGCTAGGATGCATCACCAGTATCAGGAATACTAGGATAAGGGAAGCAGCACATAAGGAAAATGTTTGACATGTAAAATATCAAATATATGCCCAGTTGTGTATCTGATGTTATGCGTAAGTAATGAGAAGTCAATCCTCCATGTACAGGTTTAACAATCCAAGAAAAGAGCAAATAAGATCCAGAATGGCACGTGACCTATCTCTTCAACAAGGATTGATCAACCTCCAGCACAGATCTAAACACGAAAGAATAAATAAAATCATGGGAGATTCCAATTCGTCTGAAATTATCATATCATCATAATCAAATTTGTGGCCTTTAGAATAGGGTCCCTTGAGCATTTCATAGTCAGAAGGATCCATGAAAATTCGATAAATTTATGACCAGCCAATCTCAACCCTTTGATTTGTGCCAAATTCCTTTTTGAGGAAAGTATGAAGAAGACAAGAGGCTTCTATAGAACCTTAGGCAAGTTGGCAAAATGAAAATTACCCTATTGGTTTATGCGGTTTAAACTCATGCAACCAAGGAGAAACCCTTCAAAGTTCTCCTTGCCTAGGATAGAGTCCAGACGGAGGGAAGATGTTGGGCTTTCTATAAGAACTGCATTTATCTATAAAGAATGACAAAAGAGAAATAGGCAAGTGAAAATGCATAACTAATAAAAAAATAAAGCACTCCCTTAAAACAGGTAGAATGTGATAAACAATCCCATATTCTTATTATAGGGGAAAATGTAACTGTTTGCGAAGTGATGGAATATACTAAACAATTAAATAAGCAAATGGACCAGAAACTTTAAGTAGACAAAACTTGAGTTAGTAGGCAAAAGTTGATGTTAAGTATTGTTGGGATGGAAAGAACAGACCAAGAGTCAACGTAAGCTATATCTAGTGTAATACCACTCAATGACCATTAAGAAAGTCAATCTCTAGGGTCCATATATATTCTTAGCGGGTCATTGAGTTAAAACTTAAACATTAACCAGAGTTGGAAAGATTCATGGGGTAAGGCTCTGGTAGAGAGGAAGAGTTGAAAATAGACTTTTGGCTGCCACCACTTCCCAGCAGCTCTTCAGATTTCCCTCGGAAGAGGGAGGTTAGAAGCAAAGAGTAAGAAGATTAAGATTATCAAATGCAGGCAATAAAAAGGAGTTCAACATCAGAGTCACCTCCAAATATTGCATGTGTAAGCACAAGGATATGTTGGAATTGAAGAATATAAATGCGAATCTTTGAGTTGAATTATGGCGAGATCCGTTGATCAAATCAATTGGATGATGGTTGGAGTGTGTTCTCCTTCCATTGGGGATGAATGTGGTATATTCACATGTTCAATTCCGACTTCGAATGAATGAGATATTCAAGTCTAAAGATTGCCTAATTCAAAGCCAAAATGGGACTAAAGGTAGCTAAAAGCATTTAGTCCCACATTGGCCGTGGGATGGAAGTTCGTGGTGTATAAATAGAGAAAATTGAGAATAAAGGGCGTGCCCTTTGGGTACTTGGAGTTTTTGCGCGCGATTGGGAGGGAACCATGCCCTATCATGCGCGCGCGCCGCCGGGCCTGGGCCTGGGCCTGGGTTCGGGTTCCCTACCCGGCCTGGTCTTTTTGAATCGGGTCTGCAGGTATGGGTTGCGAGCATACCGCTCCGCTATCCGGATCCGAACCGACCCGCCAACGGACCCGCTCCAAGACTGTTGGAATGCCAACAGTTGCAACCCTCCTGGAGCGCTATAAATAGTGCTCCGGATTCTCAATTGAAAACACACCAAAACCAACAACAATCTCTCTCTATCTCTCAGAATTCTAAAGCAAATTCTGAACTGGCAGTGGAGTTCTGAAGCGACTTCCAGCGAGAAGTGGGAAATCCGTAACTCGGTTTCCGAAGCGACTTCCAAAGAAGATTCTGCAAAATTCGTTCTGAAAGAGGGATCAGAAAATTCAACAGATTCTTTTATAGAATTGTTGTCTGAATCTGGTACTTCTGAAGAAGAATATTCTTCAACCTTCCTTCGTTCTCAACAGTGAGTGCTACTCCAAAGTAAAGGCAAATATTCATTCAAAATTTGTTCTTGTCCCGCTGCTTCAAAGATCCTGTGAAGGTACTAGTTGACTACGGTTCGACCGTACGGTGATTTGGTAGTGCTATCCAAATACCGTGAAGGAGTGTTGTATCTTGGGATACGAGCGTTCATTATCCCGTTAGCACCGGTGCGGGGGACGTAATTGTCTTAAGGAGATTCGCTCTAAGCGTACCTTACTCCAAATACTGTATAAGTGAATTAAATTCTTTATACAGGGGATATACTGATATTCAGTATATCGAGACTGACTTAGATTCAGTCTAATTGGTGTTTAACTAAGAAAGGAAATTGAAAGGTGGTTCTTAAATTAAGGAACGTTCTATTGAACGGAAAACCTCCCACCTGATATTTGCCGACCTGGCTAATTAGATTGTTGATATCTCAGTGATCTTGATTAGTTGTCAGATTGATTCCTGTTAAGCAGAATCCAACAATCTTAAGACAATTAAGTATTGAAGTTTATTACTTCTATTCTGCTTGAACTTGCAGAAAATGTCTGAGACTAATCAAGATAGCTCAAGTAAGGCACCAAATATGCAGCTACAAGATTTGATGCCAACTCCACTTCCTAACCCGAAGCCGGAGAAGCCAGGAAAATTTGACGGCACAGAATTCAAGAGGTGGCAACAGAAGATGCTCTTCTACTTGACCACTTTTCATCTAGCCAGATTCCTGCAAGAAGATCCATCAGAGCCCGCAACTGATGCATGGACTCAATGTGAGTTTCTTTGCCGAAATTATATTTTAAATGGACTGGATGACTCTCTTTACAATGTCTACAGTCTTATCACAACGGCAAAGAAGTTATGGGCCAGTCTTGACAAGAAGTAAAAGACTGAAGATGCTGGTACCAAGAAGTTCATCGTAGGACGATTTCTGGAGTACAAAATGGTGGACAGCAAGACTGTAATCAGGCAGGTGCAAGAGTTCCAACTTATCTTGCACGAGATAGAAGCCGAAGGTATGATCCTATCTGAAACCTTTCAGGTTGCTACTATCGTGGAGAAACTCCCACATGCGTGGAGAGATTTCAAGAACTACCTGAAGCACAAGCGAAAGGAGTTGAAGTTGGAAGATCTCATTGTGAGGCTTCGAATCGAGGAGGACAACAGAAAGTCCGAGAAAAGGAGCAGTAAGAACTCCTACGAAGTAAAAGCCAATGTGATCGAAGACTCAAAGGGGAAAGCTTCTACTTCCAAAGGCTTAAAGTAGAAGAAGACTTCCCAGGAGTACAAAGGCAAGGTCCAAGAAGGCAATAACATGTGCTTCAAGGGAACTTGCTACATCTGCAACAAAGAGGGGCATAAGGCGAATGAATGTCGCAGCCGTCTCAAATAGAACAAGAATCTTGTTGATGGTCTTTTTAAAGACAGTGTTGCAGTGATAGACAAAAAGTCTGTATATTTGTACCCGAAACTTATAAATAAAGAAAAATCTTCTGTTTATTTGCTTGAGTCTCCTATTTTATGGCATGCTAGATTAGGGCATGTAAATTACAAGTCATTAAAGAACTTGTCTAATCTGAGATATATTCATAAACTCAACTTGGAAGAAATTCGCAAGTGTGAGATTTGTGTTGAGGCCAAGTTGACGAAAAATTCATTTCACTCAATTGATCGAAATACAGAACCTTTAAGGTTAATTCATAGCGATCTGTGTGACTTGAAGTTTATGCCAACTAGAGGCGGTAAAAAGTATTTTATTACTTTTATTGATGACTGTACAAGATACTGTTATGTGTATCTTTTAAACAGTAAGGATGAGGCAATAAATATGTTTATAACATATAAAGCCGAAGTTGAGAATCAACTCAATAAGAAAATCAAGATTCTAAAATCCGATAGAGGCGAAGAATATGAATCAAATGATTTTAGTGAGTTATGTGCTAGTTTTGATATAATATAGTAATATCCCTAATCTAAAATACTGTATTTTTATTTTTTCTAAAAGTATTTATTTTATTTTACTGGTGATATTCTTATTATTTATTAACTTGAGTTACAGTAAAATTATTTTAAGATAGTAAATGACACTTTGGCTTTATATACTATTGCCATTATTTCTTATCAGTATTTTTAATTACTTATTACCATTAGTATTATTATTATTAATATTGTTAGTGTTTATTAATTATTAATATTGTTCCTAATATTTTTATTTATTATTAATATTAGTGCTACCATTATTTTATTTATTTTAATATTAGTATTATTAGTGATGTTGTTAATTATCTTTATTACTATTGCTATAGTTATTCTAATTATTATTAGTATTATTTAGTTATTGTCATTAGTGTTTAACATTACCATTCATTATTATGATTATTTTGTAAAGTTATTTATATTGATGTTACTAATAATATGGTTAACTATTGATCTTGTTAACATTATGATTACTATTATTTGTATTCTTTTGATCCTACCCATTATCTTTCTATACCCAAACCCACCAACCTATTACATAATAGATCCATACCCAAACCCGCTACCCGTTAACCCGTAACCCATCCTATATAATCCTAATTCTAAACCTAAACCTAATCTCTTCCCTAATCTCTTCTCCTCCTTAAACTCGCAGCAGCCGCCCCTTATTCAGGTGGCGCACGCAAGCACCCCAACCTCCACCTCTCCGCCGGAGTCCGTCGCCCTCCGTTGAAGTTCGTCCGTGCATCACCCAGCCGGAGCTCCACCCTTTCCTCTAGTTGCTGCCGTCCACAGCAAGAACTTCTCCTCTCCAACGAGATCCACCGGCGACGCACCCCCTGCCGGAGCTCCGCCCACTCCTGGCCGACGCACAGCCGGCGCAGCAGCCGGATCTCCCTCCTCCCTTGGCCCAATTCAGGCCGCCTCTTCCTCCCCAGCGCGGCACAGCAGATCCGAAGCCCACCAGCGCCAGGATCTCCCTCCCTCGACGGCCGCCAGGAGCAGCAGCACCTCTACGCACAGCCGAGATCACCACCCGCAGCAGCAGCGCCCAGCACTCTCCGGCAGTCGCAGACCAGGCCGCCTCCTCCCCTTCGCTTGCCCAGCCACGACAGCAACAGCAGCAGTCCAGGCTCCTTTCCTCCCCTCCTGGTGCATCTCCGGCAGCCCGGCAGCCACAGCAACCTCCCCGGACTCCCCTTGGTAGCCCCCACAGCCCTGCCGCACATGTCCAGTTCACAGCCCGAATCTCTTTCCCCATCACACGCATCTTCTCCGGCGGATCGCGGCAGCAGCCCCATCTCCCTCCTTCATGGCCGCCCAACTCCCCACGGTGGAACATGGCAGCAACAACCCACTCCAACAGCAACGCCCCCATCAAGCCTTGGCAGCCCGAGCTCCCTTTGATGGCCGAAGGTGGTCCGAATCCAGAGGCAGAAGAGGATTCTCAAGAGGAGGCTGAAGGTTCCACCAGCCTTGAACCAATTCACCAAGACTTTGGACAAGAATTTGGGTAATAAATGATTGCCCTCTCCCTTCTGATCCAAGTTTGATAATATGTTTGCATTTAATAATACATTTTGGATCTATGCTTGACTTTCATCGTTAAACATGTTGCATAAAATAGTGTAGATGTGTTTTAGATTGGTGAATGTGCACTTTAATTCATGTGTGTTTTATTGTGTATGGGAGATATCTTCCTCCGAGCCATTTTCCGGCACTTCGCGTGTCGCCGTGGATCACCGTTGGCGAGAGCGAACGCACCCACGCCCTTCACGGCGAACTGCTCTATCCAACGATACCCTCCGCGGCCCCGGATGCCTCCGTCGGAGCCTCCGTCGGTGCGCCGCAAATCGGCTCGAGGTTAGTTTTACCTTAAATTGTATGGTGGCATTTGTGTAATAATTGGGAAGCCCATTAAATTGTTTATTGGTGTGTACATAGGTGGGCTTTTGCATGCATGCGTGGGTGTGTAGGTGGGAAATTATTTATGTGTGGGGCTTTTTGCATGGTGTGTGTGAGTTTCTATTAATGTACATAATAATATATTTATATAATTATGTAAAGGTGGGTTTATGTATATATATGTATGTATAGGTGTAGGTATGTGTATACTTGCATGTGTATGTGTACGTGAGTGTATGCGCATGTGTCAGTATGCTAGGGAGTGTGTTAAGTGTATATTTATATTTATTTGTATGTTTGGCTACGTGTTACAGCGTTTCGGACTCGCTCGGACGATCCAAACTCGGTAACGACATATTCGGATTGTATCTATTCTGGACCCGACACACAGGAGATTCGAAGACCGATCCATAGGATGATCCGTAAATCAGTGCCAGTTCGTGCAGTGAAGATCAGACGGCGATTCGGTTCCGAAACTGCGTCATTTCATGTGAGTGTTTGCTTTTGTCTCATTTTCTTATTTACCGTTGTCTATATGTATTATGTTTTACTTTTATCATTTTATGTGACTATTTGATTTATTTTACCAGTGTGAATACCTGTATCACTCTATGAGTCATGAGCGAACATTCACCTTATTTATTTTGTTGATCAGAGTATTGATTAGTGTCATTTCATGTGTCGGTAGATCGCCGATATTGGCTTAGGCCTAGCATTGGATACCCTGGACTGTGACTTGATTTGATCTACTATCAGTTGAACTACGTTATATTTGAGGTTAGAGGACATATATTAGGCATAGTGTTTATTGGCAGTTGTTGGTGATTATCCCGACTAGAATTCCCGTGGATATCGGGGAAGTGTTAGATATGACATTGCTTTACCAATATATTGATTTGCTGATACTTGGACTGGCATTGACTTAGTTAGAGTTGGAGTTGACCTATGATATATTTATATTGGATCTTGATCAGTTTATAGAGGAGCTTGATCTTGTTGGATTGTCATTATGTGAGTGTATAGCTTACCCTTGAAATAGACATGTAACATGATCTTGGTTTTAGATTATTAGACCAAAGACTTTCGGATTTACCTTAATTATGTTGATGGAGTACTGATGATCTTACCGACGTTGGATACTAGATATAAAGATGATCTAGATTTCTTATTGATTGAGGACGTTACTCTCTTTAGTTATGATCTTGACTATAGTTGGATGGATCTGGTTTTGAGGAATAGATATTGATTGAATTGACTTGACCTGATAGATCTTAGATATATATCTAATATGTTACTTGACTTTGGGATCCTGTGATTGACCTTGATAGAGTGAGAGCGTGTGATAATCCTGATAGAATTGGAAAATGAAGATTTGATTTTATGTATCAAAACATGTAGTATTTCAGTTATTGAGATTTGGTATATCGATGACTTGAGGATCAGAGTTGATCGTTGGATGAGAGAATCGATTGTTGATTTATGGGACTTGTGATTACTGTACCAAATTACCTTAATAAGGTTTGATGTTTGAGATTCATGAGGATAGCTTTTGAGATTATGAGTTGATTACATACATTACCCGGATTATTCTATTCATGACAGTAGATCATTATCCATCTTAGATATCTTGATTTACCTGAGAAACCTGACTGATTATACTTGATATCTACCTGATAACTATCATGTCCATGTTACCATTAGTTGCTGGGAAAAATATTATTACACGGTAACAACACCCGCATGTTATACTTGTTACATTTTCCTGTTATACCGGTATCCTGTTTCTTGATATTATATATTCCTGTTATACCGGTATCCTGATTACACATGTTGATATTGTTACCGTGACTACCATCGAGTTATCCCAGTGATTCAAGTAACATGCATAATAAGTAATCTTGATAAAGTAATAACATGATATTAAACAACTTACACTGGGATTGGGGAGATTGATGGAGGAGACAACGTCCGTATTTTGGGTGGACCTAGGATTTAGGTTGCGCAGCCGAAAGAGGGTTCCACTGTAGGGTTCCCGTGGGGTGACTGGCACTCCGTCCTGTTTCCTGTTCTTGTTTACATGTTCCTGACTACCTTGCGGTAGGTCCTGGTTCAGCGCCAGGAGTCTGGGCCGTGGTCCCGGGTATGTACGGACCCACCTAAAGCATGGACAATGTCTCCAACCGATCAGTTTCAATAACTGAGGACCTCGATTGGCATGTGTGGTAGGCGTAGTATGGGATGCGTCTATTACATGTGACAATTGGTGTTCGCTGACATAATTAATAATAAACTGTTGATGCATTGTGACTGACCATAATCACCTGATTGTACATATACATCACTATGATAGACACATGATTGTAACCAGGACCAGATTACGTATCAGGTTAGTGATATTACTAGGATACACATCTAAACATCAGTTGTTTGTTACAGTTATTTTACTTGTCTTTTACCTGTACTCTAATTCTTGTTATTGTTATTCAGTTGCTTGTGTATCATGTTATTTGGTTATCTTATGTCTGCAGTTATCTGTTATTATTTTATGCACACTGTTTATATGCACGACCTTTTCCCTTTACACACACACTCACCAGGTCGCTTTCTGACGACCCTGGATTTGCACGTCCAGATATTGGACGCTTGTTCTATTGTGCAGATGTACGATGAGACTGTACGACTTGCGAGGAACCGGACTCTCTCTCTTTTGATTCTGGTATTCTTTCCTTTCTTTATTCCTGCTATTATTCTTTGATTCCTGTATATCACCCTTGGCTTCTATTCTGTTCCTTATTTCATTCCAGATCATGTGTAGTCTTTATATGTATTATTGCAGTGATCCTTGATTATTATGGTTTAGATTTATAGCTTGTTCAGGTTACTTTAGGCTTAGCGCGTATACGTGAGGTATTTTCCTTACATATATGCGTCGTCGACTCGTGTCGCGTCTCCGCTCCAGCGTATTTTGGGAAGCAGGGCGTGACAAATACATCAAACAACAGCACCATATACTCCTCAGCAAAATAGAATTGCTGAACGGAAGAACAGAACTTTGAAGGAGATGGTAAATTTCATGCTCGTAAGTTCTGGAGCTCCGCAGAACTTGTGGGGGAAAGCTCTATTAACTGCAAATTATATTCTAAATAGAGTACCCCACAAGAAACTTGGTCTAATACCATTCAAGTTATGGCATGGAAGGACACCTTCCTACCATTACCTCAAAAATGTGGGGGTGCCTTACAAAGGTGCTGGCACCATTACCTAAAAAGATTAAGTTGGGAGCAAAAACTATGGACTGCATATTCATAGGCTATGCCTTGAATAGTAGTGCCTACAGATTTCTGGTTCATAAATCAGAAATACCAGATATTCATGTAAACATGATTATCTAATCTAGAGATACTGTGTTCTTTGAAGATATTTTTCCATATAAACGGGAAACAGATAAGACTTCTGGGAAAAGAACACATGAGATGGCGTTCAGGGACGAAAGCCCCGAGGAACCGATTGTTAATGCGGAAATTGAACTAAGAAGAAGTCAGAGATCTAGAATCTCAAAATCTTTTGGTCCAAATTTCATAGCATACGCTATTGAAAGCGAGCCTCAAACATTTAAAGAGGCTATGTCAACCCCAGAAACACAAAATGTTATATACAACGGTAAGTCTAGATATATTCGTCGTAGACATAATACCGTGAAGCAGTTGCTCTCAAATAGAATTATCTCTATTGACTTTGTATCGTCAAAGGATAATTTAGCGGATCTGCTTACTAAAGGTTTAAGTAGAGAGCGTATAAACTGCGCATCGAGGGGAATGAGTCTAAAAGCCTAACCTTACCGAGTCAGCTTAATGGAAATCTCACTTAGCGACTGGAGATCCCACGGACTAAGTTCAAGAGGAAAAACTAGTTATGATTGACTCAGCAAGTAAGCACTTGGGAGCTTGACTCCAATCCATTCCTAAGGTGCACATAAGTGCTTTTCTACAAGTGGATAAAGGATAAGCTTAATGCTTTTAATGATGCCTATATCTTGTTCCTATACAAGTGGAGTAGAGTAGACTACTCTTAATAGGACGATCACCTATGTGAGTATAAAGTTGGGTCGGCTCTTTCGAAATTTCTATGGAGGCTGTTATTCCCTAAAGATACTCTCTGAAATCAAGAATGTTCAGGGCCAAAACGGACACAACCGAGAACCAAAGTTGATTTGGAAAGTCACTGTGTGAAGCTTGTTGACTTGGCTTACACTAACGGCTAACAGTTCAAGACCTAGTTCACTGATTAGCCAGTAAGTCAGATAAAACTTTCGCTATGGAAGGTTCAAGACCTAGTTCACCTATCCTGATGCAGTTTCTTTTCTAAAGTATCTTTCACAATAGAGTCAGTCTCTTTGTGTGTCATTTCCTTGAATCTCCATTCATTGTGGGGGATTATTGGAATTGAAGAATATAAATGCGAATCTTTGAGTTGAATTATGGCGAGATCCGTTGATCGAATCAATTGGATGATGGTTGGAGTGTGTTCTCCTTCCATTGGGGATGAACGTGGTATATTCACATGTTCAATTCTGACTTCGAATGAATGAGATATTCAAGTCTAAAGATTGCCTAATTCAAAGCCAAAATGGGACTAAAGGTAGCTAAAAGCATTTAGTCCCACATTGGCCGTGAGATGGAAGTTCGTGGTGTATAAATAGAGAAAATTGAGAACAAAGGGCGTGCCCTTTGGGTACTTGGAGTTTTCGCGCGCGATTGGGAGGGAACCATGCCCTATCATCCGCGCGCGCGCCCCGGGCTCGGGCTCAGGACCGGGCCTGGGTTCGGGTTCCCTACCCGGCCTGGTCTTTTTGAATCGGGTCTGCGGGTATGGGTTGCGAGCATACCGCTCCGCTACCTGAACCGGACCCGCTCCGCTATCCGGATCCGAACCGACCCGCCAACGGACCAGCTCCAAGACTGTTGGAATGCCAACAGTTGCGACTGTTGGACTGCCAACAGTTGTGACTGTTGGGTCGAAAGGTTGCAACCTTTCGTTGGGTTCGGACCCGTTGGCCCCTCCTGGAGCGCTATAAATAGCGCTCCGGATTCTCAATTGAAAACACACCAAAACCAACAACAATCTCTCTCTCTATCTCTCAGAATTCTAAAGCAAATTCTGAACTGGCAGTGGAGTTCTGAAGCGACTTCCAGCGAGAAGTGGGAAATCCGTAACTCGGTTTCCGAAGCGACTTCCAAAGAAGATTCTGCAAAATTCGTTCTGAAAGAAGGATCAGAAAATTCAACAGATTCTTTTATAGAATTGTTGTCTGAATCTGGTACTTCTGAAGAAGAATATTCTTCAACCTTCCTTCGTCCTCAACAGTGGGTGCTACTCCAAAGTAAAGGCAAATATTCATTCGAAATTTGTCCTTGTCCCGCTGCTTCAAAGATCCTGTGAAGGTACTGGTTGACTACGGTTCGACCGTACGGTGATTTGGTAGTGCTATCCAAATACCGTGAAGGAGTGTTATATCTTGGGAGACCAGCGTCCATTATCCCGTTAGCACCGGTGCGGGGGACGTAATTGTCTTACGGAGATTCGCTCTAAGCGTACCTCACTCCAAATACTGTATAAGTGAATTAAATTCTTTATACAGGGGATATACTGATATTCAGTATATCGAGACTGACTTAGATTCAGTCTAATTGGTGTTTAACCAAGGAAGGAAATTGAAAGGCGGTTCTTAAATTAAGGAACGTTCTATTGAACGGAAAACCTCCCACCTGATATTTGCTGACCTGGCCAATTAGATTGTTGATATCTCAGTGATCTTGATTAGTTGTCAGATTGATTCCTGTTAAGCAGAATCCAACAGGATATACGCACAAAAGGTAAAATAAGAATATGGAAGTTGAAACATAGCGTACACTTCTGGTCACATGGCCACTCACTTCTAATGAGATTGTCTTCTATATCAGTGAGCAAAACTCTACACTTGTGCCTACTGGAACAATATCTTCTAGGGTACATGAAAATCTGCATAGTCAAAGTGCATAAGTGCGGAAGTCCTAGCATGAAATTAGCAAATACAGATCTGAAGAAAATGCATATAATAGAATTTGTAGCTTTAAGATACATGATTTAGTAGTACAGTAACATAAATAAATAAGTGTAAGTCATTTGAGAAACAGAATATTTTCTATCTAAACATAGACTAAGAAGTTTAGTTTCTTCCATTAAAGACAAGAACATGTTTGAAGTATATCAGCACGGTCAAGTGTATTCATCCAGATAGGTATTTCTCCAAAAAGAAAGAAAAAAGAAAAAAGAAAGAAAATCAAGATAGGTATATGTTTTACAGGCAGCATCAAGGAGATAATGTATTATGCAAACGGTATAATGCCCAAATATCTCAAATACTAAAAAAAACTTACAAAAACTATGTTAACAAATTACTCCATAAACATTAAGCATTCAGTGTCCAACAACACTTGGAAGATCTGACATCATTTATCGCATCAGTATAGAATTATCGATGAAACTGATGTGTGGATAGTTGCAATTCATAAAACCCCTACATTTTATTTGACAGTGCCAAAGCAAGGTGCAATCACTGAAAGCTAAATGATCTCAGCGATCATATATGTACTAAAGAGCCATAAGTTTAAGGATACCACAATTCTAGAGTTTATACGTTCGTGTAAAGTCTGTACATGTTAAATTTTCAAATATAGAAAGTAAATTAGTATAAACATAATTTGAGAGAAAAGTTATAAGATATAGATATAAATACGTATTCCATCAGAAAGCATCAGATATTTGTTTAAATTACACAAAGCACAAAGTATTATGGTCTAAGAAGAGCTAATTGCTCAAAATTATAAATCATGATAATTGATGGAGCAACCATTCATAAAAAGCAAAGCTAATAGTTAATTAGAAATTAAAGGAAAGAGGATTATCACACAAGAAAACCCATTTGGAAATACTGTGTTGAACATAATACATCATTAATGGTGTTACCTCAAGTCCGTCAATAAGACAATGATGAATGTATCCTGATTTATAATCATAGTAGGAATAGTTGGTAGTTTTTCCTTGAGCACTATGATCATATTCATTCTGAGATCTTCCGTATAACACTTCATTATTTCCAGGGTCTGTAAGTGTCACCCATGAGATTATGACAGCTTTTCCATCATAGTCACCTTGAGTTATGTGCACCTAAACAACATTTAGACCAGTCAATGTACAGGTCATTTAATCAGGTAGTAAAATTTTAGAAAATGAGGCCAATGCATAAAGTTAGTCAGGGAAAAAAGATACTGATCCACCACTGTGAAAATCTATTAGCAAATCTCATAGTATAACTAGCAACCATAAGATCTGATCGACAAAATTTGCAAACAAAAAACCACAGAACATTCCATATACTCTCTTTCCTTCCCTTAAAATTTAGACTCAGAACCTAAAATATATAGAAACTATAACGGCTATATGTTCTTATCATTTTGCTCAGAGTTCATATTTATACTAATAACAATGCTTATCCTAGAAGATTTCTAGCGCTTGATAGTTGATACATACAACAATCAACTTTTGCATTATCATTAAATTCAGATACACAGAAGGCATTATCCATTGAATATCTTCTTGCGTCTGAGATCCTTTAGGATTCATAGTTAGAGGGTTTCTCCCGATGGGATGAGTTTCTCTTGCAAGTGCCTAAAGTTATGGTTTTCAGGTAGTATGGTTCTATTATTAACTTCATGGTGGAACTGCTTTGTAAATACAAAATATTAAGATAGTTTGGTCCTAACATGTCAAGACTCGAGAGTTTATGGTGCGTTTGGTTTGTCATTATTATAGGAAAAAGGTGGCTACCAGCAAAGCAATCATGGAAGAGAATACCGTATTTTCAATTATGTGCCATATAAGAATTTCAGTGCTAGAAGAGAATGATAGTGGAACGTACATCAGAAAATGCTGGTCCTAGACAAAGCTTAACTACATGATAAGTATAAGAACACTATTTCCTTCTTAAAATTTGTAAATAAAAATGACTTGGAATCTGATTTGGGTGGCACGGAAAGGAGTGTCGATCAGCAAGAGGGATATCAGTGTCAGTCACATGATTCTATAAGAATTTAGATACCGGGACACAGTATGTTACATCCATGTGTATGCTATTTGCATGTACATGCACACACATTTATGTATAGCCAAAGAAATGGTAGCTGCAACAGGAAAAAAAATCTTAGTGAAACTACAAAATTTTCTGTAGGCTGGGCATAACATGACTTTGAAAAAACAAAGAATTACACAAGATATCAGGAACAGTTTTATACATTTTCCTTCTAAATCATTTCAAAAGATTAATAAAATGCCACTCCATGTTGATAGTTTATCTTATGCTACATGTGGTAGTTGATTTTTAATTGAAGTGATCAAAGCAACAATTGATTCATATCATACATTGTTTGTAGAGCTATTTGCAATAGCAACTTAATGAAGGCTAGCATTCTTTCTTTCTATATCCTCTTTCCCTTTTCCTTTCCTTTTCTTTTTCGCCTCTCCAAGTTTTTTCATATTTATTATTGTCACAAACCAACTCTGAGATGAACTGTCCATTATGTGCTGACAGCATTGTCTTGTCTAACATGAGTGGACATGACAGGGATTACTAGGGAGGTGTCTCCTCCAAATCATAGGTTTTTGAAACTGAACAATGACTTCAGATCCGATACTCAGAGCTACCGACATGTAAAATTTAAATTACTTTTAAGATCACATTTCCATGTTTATTCGTCTTCAACAGACGAGAAAAATCACTGTTTTATATGCTTACCTGTTGTGGAGAATTCTGATCTTTTGGAACAGCAAACTCTTTACTGTCTATAGGAATGTCAACAGCTGGCCACTCAGAACGTACAAAAGAACTTGTAACCCCAGAAAATACTCTGTCCACTAAGCACAGATGAATAACAGACAAGAAGAGAAGATAGAGACAGGACTTCCAAAGCCCAGTAATTTTTGACATTTTTGTCACCTGTTAAGGTCAAACCACTAACAAATCATATCAGGATTAGAGTGATAAATTGGGCATAGTATAATCACCACAAGCAGGCAATAATATCTTCATATAATGTCGTTTAAGTGAGAAATAGGAATGAATCCACCAACTGAATGTGGATAATCATGTTATATAATCCAGTGCTTTTATACGATATCAAATGACATTTAACAAATAAGACAAGCCTATGATCCTTATGGTATTGAGATGGTTACATGTTATGCAATGAATTCTAGCAATGCAGGATAGTTATTACTTTCTAAATTGTCACCTAGCTTCTAATATCCAAATAAAATAAAAGAATAAAACAAACTGGCAGGAGAGAGAGGGAAATAAGAGAGAAAATGCAGCAATACAAAAAAAATTTCAGTTGGCATTGAGTAAGAAGTGCAATATAGATCACCTAAATGGACCTAAGACTAAACATTTTTGGAAAAAATCCAGAATATTTTTACAGTTAAAAGAATAAATTAAGATATAAAAGTATATAAATGTAGAAAATAATTCAAAATTCCATCAGATTGAAGCTCATTATACATTTCATTCCTCATCAATCAAAATGGATACCACCCAATACACATCAAATCTTAAAATATTGCACTGAAAGTGATGACTTTAATTTCTTTTCTATGTCACAGCTAAGAATAAACAAAATAAAGTGACTCACAAAATCCATGAAATACTCTCAGAAATTGAAACAAATGCAGAATAAAAGCGCACTCTAGAGATGACCCAGAAGAGATCAAAGGTGTATCACTGTCTTAAATTTCTGTATCTTCAAGCAAATTTAACGAAATATTGAGAAGACATTCAAATTCCCATCAAAGCAATGGAATCCAAGATCAAATTTCATTCTCTCATCAATGGACAAAGACTAGCAATCACAACTCAATCAAAACTCAATTCAAAGCTCAAATCTGCATGAAGCAGTGATCACATCAACAGTCTGCTCACTACTAACAAAAAAAAAAAAACATTACTGAAAAAATACAAACCAAGTCATTCAATTACATCTTCACTAATGAACAAATTTCAGTAAATGTAAATTTTATTGATCCAAAACCCCACAGAAAACAAACAAAATCATCAAGCCAACCCATTGAACTCATCAATTCAATGCATACAAAAAAAAAAAAAAAAAAATCACACCCAATAAAGAAAAGTTCAAAAATAGTCCATCAAAAAATTGGGCACCTGAAAAGAGCGAAGACCCTCCTCACAGCAAATCGGCAGCCTCTGCCTTCTTATTCTTCACTCACTCTTTGTAAAAGTCTAACGAACTCTACAAGACTAAGCAAACTATTGTTTTTTTATTCCCGATTTACGCCTTATTTTTGAAATTATTGCGCTCGAACCAAGAATTTTTCATATGAATTTGGGATAACATATGTGGGCATTTTGGAAAGTTTGGTAGCCGCATAAATTCTGTGGATCTTATAAAAAGCGGATGAGAGTCAGGGTCTGGTCACCCGCGGTGAGGATTGCCTCGTCTTAGGGATGCCTTGAAAGGTTTGATTCGCGAAGGTTTAGGCTCGGAGGTGACTGTGGAAGACCACAGAGACAGAATTATGATACGTAATATAAAGGATTATGCTTTTAGATTCTGATGTTGACGTCAAAATAAGACCCAAGATTCTATTGTTATTCTTATTAATAATAGGTATAAAATAAGGGTTTTTAAGATTTTAGTCCCCCAAATCATGTCAAATTAGTAGAATCTCCTAAATCATATGATTTGCACACTAATTCCCCATATCACTTAAATTGTTTAAATTACTCCCTTCTATCACTTTCTTTAAGTTACTAAATTAACTTGACTCTAATTTGATTTTAACTAGATACGAGTTACCCCTCCCCCCTCTCTCTCTGTAACGCCCCGATTCCACAGATACGGGGACGTCACTGCGACGTATATACGCAGGTCAAAAGGTGCCCCCACGTATACACGCTAAGCATAAAAGTACAACAAGGATCAGAGTGCACGACAAAGCGTGATTTCCATACATATGCCAACATAAAAGTACAAGTCATCACAAGATATGATAAAATATTACACATTACATGTATCTTTTATCACAACTAAGTCCAAAAGCAAAAGATACAACATAAACACAAAATGCTCACGAGTAGGATGAAGATCCCGTGAGTCAAAAAGAAAGATCTGGCGCAAGGACTGGAGCTAATCAGCCTGCTCGCTAAAGAAAGCTCGATCTTCTGTGGATGGCTCCACTTCGATCCAAGCTTCGGAACCTGAACATACAAATCCAAGGGAGTCAGGACCTCCCGAAAATGAACAGGTTATAGCCAAGTGGCTAAGAGATATGAATAATAAGGACGGAACAGCATAATGAATATAAACCAACAAGTAATGAAAGCATAAAGAACTATAATCAGGATGAAATGGATACATAGTTAAAGTCTATTATTATTATTACTTGTCTTACTGTGATATCTAGCTATGTGACCCAGCGTCCCAGCGCACATAGATCCATATCCTAGTAATACAAGGTTGTTATTGGAAACAGCGGGGGTATCGACGAACTATGTTTACAGTGGACCCCGTACATGCCCGGGATAACGGTCCAGGATTGTTCCGTTGCTTGGTGACGGAAGCCAGCCGCTAGGCTATTCAGGAGGGACTTATGTATGCCCTTATCATGATAGTACTCAGGAAGAGGGAGCAAGCACTCCCCTCGGTCTCCTGGAGGCCCTCAGGTTAGACCGGAATATAATTGTACAATATACCTAATGCCACTGTAAACACGAACACATATCGATATCCGCATGTTTCCCCCTGACCCAATGTAAGTTGGTCCATTTTATACAAAAGTTGAATGCATCATGCTTGGTTCAAGAGATGGCATGATAAGTGGTGATATTCACTATTTAACATGTCATGAAACGAGAATATGTAATAACAAGTCATGAAGTTACAAGAGATAACATCCATCCAGTAATAGGTCAAGTAGTATCAGTTATGAAGCATGAACAAGCATAATATAATACACATGTATCAGGGTAAGATCCAAATTTAGAAAAGAAATCAACTATAATAAACAGCTTAAATTAGTCGACTAGGTGGAAGGTGTAGTCGACTGGTAGGGGTCTTAAGTCGACTAACAGTCTGGATTAGTCGACTAAAACTGGGTTCCAGAGAGTTGATATTCTGTTTCAGGGAAAGTTAGTCGACTAGGTAAAAAGGGTAGTCGACTAACAGACACGCAAGTCGACTAACAGTCAAGCTAAGTCGACTAGAACTGGGATACAGAGAGTTAAGTTTGTTTCAGGAGTCGACTAAGGTGAGAAGGGTTAGTTGACTAGTAGTCTATAGTCGACTAATAAATAGGATAAGTCGACTAGGGCCGAGAGTTGGGTTTCTGATTCGAGTAAGGTTAGTCGACTAGGGAGGAATGTGTAGTCGACTAACAGTGATTTCCAGAGAGTTGAGGTTTATTTCCAGAAAGGGTTAGTCGACTAATGATCAGGGTAAGTCGACTAAAACTGTGTTTCAGAAATAGGTTAAGGTTCAACTAGAAGGGTTAGTCGACTAATACCTAGGTCAAGTCGACTAATCCGGGTCTGTAAGTAGCGTACAGAACAGAATTTGCTGGTCGAATTTGAAGGTCAAAAACCTGATTTTGGAGGCACAAGTGTACAAGAAGTGGGGATACAAGTATACTAGGAAATTCACATGTCTTGGTGAGTAAAAATACTCACTAGGAGTGATCAATCGGCGTTTTATGCGGTCGAAAGAGTCGTTGACAACGAATGGCGCCAAGGTGATCTTCGGTGGCGAAGAAGGCTATGATCCAAGGTCCAAGGTGGTTGCTTGAGGTGGAGATGAAGTCCTTGAGGTGGTTCTTGGAGCTAGGGTTGAGGTTGAGAAGGAGGAGAGATCTCTTGGTGAGGGCTAACACTTAGGTGAAATGAAGAAAAAGGAAAAGAAATGTAAAGAGATTGTTTATATAGGTGTTAGATTTTGTAAAGGAGTTGCAAATAGTGTAATTGAGAGGGGGTTTTGTGCAAATATGGGGAGGGTGAGGTGTCCCTCACTTGGCCACTTGGCCGGCCATGGGGGAGAGAGAGAATGAGTGGGATTTAAAAAGGATTAGGTGAAAGTGAGTGGGATTATGTGGAAAATTGGAATTATTGGAAAATTGGAAAATGGAATTTTGGAAAATACCGGAATCGTCCGAAATTCAAGTATCTCGGAACGACCCGAAAATTTTACTAAAAATCAAGAATAACATTTTAAGACTCATGGTGAAATTCGTTTGAAGAAATAATTTATAGTTTTAAAACTAAAAATCCCGGAATCAGTTATCTACCGACTCCGTTGGAACTTTCATAAATTCATAAAATTCCCAGAAAAAGTATTTAGATAGAAAATATGATTCTAAGAAATAAAGTCTAAAGGACCTTCTAGAAATTCCTAACTGTTTGTGAATTAAAAATCCGAGAATCGATCAGCGGTACTGGTCGACACCGGTTTTGAAAATATTTAATTAAATTCAGGAAAATTCCAGAAAATCATAGAAAATATATAATATTGGAAAATGACTTTTAAAACTGAAATCGGTCAAATACAGGAAGTAAACCAAAAAATACGATCGAAAAACTGAACACGCAACTAAGTACGTATTCCGGGAACGGGGTATTACAATCCATCCACCTTACAAAAATTTCGTCCTCGAAATTTCATAAGGTGAAAGGTAACAGCAAAGAAGGATAACAGATAGATAAGGATGATAAGAAAGATAACAGTAGAAAGGAATAGAAGGAAGGAGTTTTACCAAATCAAGAAGTGAAGAGTTGAGGGTAACGCTCACGGACAACATCCTCTCGTTCCCATGTGGCTTCTCCAGGGGCATGTCTGTTCCAAGATACCAACACTAATGGTATGGCTTTATTCTTCAATGTCTTGACACTTCTGTCCAAAATGGCCATCGGTTGCCCTTGGTATGACAAATCCGGCTGTAGTTCCAGTTCGGAGTGATCCAGAATATGACTATCATCCTTCACATACTTCCTCAGCTGAGATACGTGGAATACATTGTGAACTCCGTCCAAAGATGGCGGTAACGCCAACCTGTAAGACACCTCTCCCACTCGGTCCAAGATCTCGAATGGGCCGATGTATCTCGGACTAAGCTTTCCACGAGTACCGAACCGGATTACTCCCTTGGTAGGTGATATCTTCAAAAACACATGATCCCCTGCCTGGAATTCCAATGGCCTTCTCAGTGTGTCTGCCCAACTCTTCTGCCGACTCTGCGCTGCCCTGAGGTGATCTCTGATAACCCTGACTTTATCTGTTGTCTGAATCAGGATCTCTGGTCCCAAAAGTCTCCTCTCACCGACTTCATCCCAACAAATCGGCGACCTGCACTTCCTTCCATACAATGCTTCAAAAGGTGCCATCTTGATACTTGCCTGATAGCTGTTATTATAAGAAAATTCAGCCAAGTGAAGATGGTCTTCCCATGATCCCTGGAATTCAATTATACAAGCCCGCAACATATCTTCAAGAATCTGGATAGTCCTCTCAGATTGTCCGTCTGTCTGAGGATGATATGATGTACTGAATTTCAGACGAGTCCCTAAACTTTCTTGGAGGCTTTCCCAGAAATGAGATCTAAATCTGGTGTCTCTGTCTGATACAATACTAACTGGAACTCCATGCAGACGAACTATCTCCTTCATGTACTTGTCCGCCAGAACCTCTGTTGACTGACCCACCCTGAATGGTATGAAGTGAGCTGATTTGGTGAGGCGATCGATGATTACCCACACCGCATTATTACCTTTAGGACTGCGAGGCAATGCCGTGACAAAATCCATGGTGATGTGCTCCCACTTCCACTCAGGTATCGGTAAAGGTTGTAGAAGTCCAGCTGTCCTCTGATGCTCAATCTTTATCTGCTGGCAAACCAGGCACTTGGCAACATACTGGGCTATTTTCCTCTTCATAGCATTCCACCAAAACTGCTTCTTCAAGTCCTGATACATCTTGGTTCCCCCTGGGTGTATGGAATAAGCTGAACTGTGTGCTTCTGCTAAAATCTTCTGCCGAACTTCTCCTTGGGGAACACAAATCCTGCTACCAAAGTATAAGGCACCATCCGGATGAATACTGATATCAGTCCTCAATCCAGCCTCTACCTGAGCTCGGAATTGCTGCAATCTGGGGTCTTCCTTCTGAGCTTCCTTGATCTCATCTATCAATGCTGACTGAATCTGCATGGTCATGAACTGTCCCGCCTTATCAGCTCCTTGCACCAACATCAAGTCCAATCTGATGATGTCTTGAATCAATTCCTTCTGCTGAGTAAGTTGGACAAGCACTCTATACTCTGGCTTCCTGCTCAGTGCATCCGGTACTGTATTGACCTTGCCTGGATGATATTGCAAGTCAATATCATAGTCCGCCATCAGCTCCAGCCACCGCCTCTGCCTCATGTTCAACTCCTTCTGTGAGAAGATATACTTGAGGCTCTTGTGATCCGTGTATATCAACACCTTATCTCCCAAAAGATAATGCCTCCAGATCTTCAAAGCAAATATGACAGCTGCTAGCTCCAAGTCATGAGTTGGGTAATTCCGCTCATGAGGCTTCAGTTGCCTAGATGCATAAGCTATAACATGATCATGTTGCATAAGTACACATCCCAGGCCTTTTCCTGATGCATCACTGAAGATGACCATCCCTCCTCTTCCTGAGGGAGTCCTCAAGATTGGAGCTGAAATGAGCCTCTGCTTCAATTGCTCAAAAGCTGCAGTACATTCCTCTGTCCATATGTACCTTTCTCCTTTCCTGGTGAGCTTGGTCAACGGGGCTGCAATCCTAGAGAAGTCTTGGACAAAGCGTCTGTAATATCCGGCTAGTCCAAGAAAACTCTTAATCTCAGTCACCGTCTTTGGAATTGGCCAGTCCCTCACTGCCTGGACTTTGCTAGGATCAACTGAAATTCCTTCCGCTGAAACTATGTGCCCAAGGAAGGCTATACTGTCCAACCAAAAGTCACACTTGCTCCTCTTCACATGAAGCTGCTCCTGCTGGAGAGTCTGCAATACAATCCTCAAGTGCTCTGCATGCTCCTTGTTGTCCTTTGAATAGATCAAGATATCATCTATAAAAACAACAACAAACTGATCCAAGTAGGGCGAGAACACTCGGTTCATCAAATCCATGAAAACTGCAGGGGCATTGGTGACTCCGAAAGGCATAACTAGAAATTCATAGTGGCCATAACGGGTCCTGAATGCCGTCTTCGGAATATCCTCTTTCTTCATCCTCAGCTGATGGTAACCTGACTGCAAATCCAATTTAGAGAATACCCGGGCTCCATGAAGCTGATCAAACAAATCATCAATCCTTGGTAAGGGATACTTGTTCTTGATGGTAACCTTGTTCAATTCTCTATAATCAATACAAAGTCTTTTACCACCATCCTTCTTGTTCGCCAATAGTACTGGAGCTCCCCATGGTGAAGTACTTGGCCGAATCAACCCCTTATCAGAGTATTCCTGCAGCTGCTTCTTCAGAATCTCTAACTCCGCAGGTGCCATCCTGTACGGAGCCTTGGATATAGGAGCCACTCCAGGCACAGTCTCAATAGAGAACTCAATCATCCTTTCAGGTGGCAGTCCTGAGATCTCAGCAAAGACTCCTGGAAATTCATCCCACACCGGTACTCCCTTCTGAACCTCCGAAGTAGTCAACCGAGTCTTCCTCTTAGTAGACTTCACTTCTCCACTGAATTGGAATTCCGGTTGACGAGGGATCCTGAAAATAATCTTCTTCTCCCTACAGTCAATAACTGCATAGTACTGACTGAGCCAGGTCATGCCTAAGATTACGTCGTACCCCTTGGTGTCTAGTACGAGCATATCTATGGCCAAGGTCTTATCACAAAGTTCTACTGGACAGTCAGCACAAACTCTAGAAGACATGACTACTCCATTCCCTGTACTAATCTCCCATTTGTGGTCTAAAGATCTAACAGGTATGGAATGCAATGCCACAAAATGATCTGAGATAAAACAATGTGAAGCACCTGAATTGAAGAGGGCTAAAACAGGTTTAGAATGCACCCTGATATTACCTGTTATCACCTCCTCAGAAGTCTCAGCCTCTACTTCTGTCAAATTGAAGGCTTGCCCCCTTCCACGCCCTGCTGCGGTCCTAGCTCCTCCCTGGACTGGGCGAATAGCTTGCTGTGGAGGAGGGGGAGGAACTCTCCTGATCATCGGCCCCTGATTCCTCTGCCCCGGTGGCCCTGGAAGTGCCCTCTGTCCATTCGGTCCCTGCAGTGCTGGCAAAGCTTGGCCGGCTACCCCCATTCTCTTGTGTGGACATGTTTCTATAGAATGGTCCCGGGAACCACACACCAAGCATAATCCATTTGCCCTACGGCAATTCTGTCGAATGTGGCCTGGCTTCTGGCAATAACTGCAGAAGGATAATGGTTGGGCCGTCTGGTAAGGAGCCGGTCTGAATGGTTGCCTCATAGCCTGAACCTTCGCTGCTCTGTAAGGGCCTCCTCTCCCCATAGGTGGAAATGGCCTCTTCATGGCCTGGTTCCTCATCTGGCTCTCTTGCTTCTTTTCTAGCCCACGCTCCACCTCTCGAGCTATGGTGAGAACTTCAGAATAAGTCTTCAGCTGCTGGGGCATCAAGAAGACCTGAATATCCATCTGCAAGCCCTGCTGAAATCTGCTAGCCCGCTTCTCCTCATCAGTTACCATGTACGGAGCAAAGCGGCTAAGCCTGAGAAATTCCGCGGCATACTCATCCACGGACCTATTCCCTTGCTGAAGTCTGATGAACTGCTCTTCCATGTCCTTCTGAGCAGTGGCGGGGAAGAATCTGCTATAAAAGCTCTTGGAGAATGTGTCCCAGGTGACAGGCTTCTCCAATCTGGCCTCCTCAGTAAGCCACCAAGTTCTGGCTATATCCTTCAGTTGAATCTTAGCAACCTCCACTTGATTCTCCTGTGGAACTCGAGCTGCATTCAGTAAGTCTGAGGTGTCTGTCAGCCATTGCTCAGCATCCAAGGGCTTCTCTTCACCCGTGAATATGGCTGGTTGCAGCCGCCTGAAGTCTGAAACATTTCCTGGCCTCTGTTCCTTTGGAGCTGCCAATTCTTGCTGGAGGAGTTCCGTCTGCTGCTGCTGGTTCTCCATCATCGTCTGAATGACCCTCAGAATATCCACATTCTCTCCAGTGGGTCCATTCGATGCTTGCCCAGAGTTGTTTCTACCCGTCCTTCTCTCCATACCGAATTGGGAAAGATAACTGAAATTGGAAAAATGGAAGGAGTTTAGGACACAAGGGACACAAGGGAAGGAATCAAGAAGGACTGGATAACTTTGTACATTGTAGTTGGCATCAGCAAATTACTAGAATTTGCTGCTTGATTGTACTTTAGGTGTGAGAGCCTAAGCTCTGATACCAACCTGTAACGCCCCGATTCCACAGATACGGGGACGTCACTGCGACGTATATACGCAGGTCAAAAGGTGCCCCCACGTATACACGCTAAGCATAAAAGTACAACAAGGATCAGAGTGCACGACAAAGCGTGATTTCCATACATATGCCAACATAAAAGTACAAGTACAAGTCATCACAAGATATGATAAAATATTACACATTACATGTATCTTTTATCACAACTAAGTCCAAAAGCAAAAGATACAACATAAACACAAAATGCTCACGAGTAGGATGAAGATCCCGTGAGTCAAAAAGAAAGATCTGGCGCAAGGACTGGAGCTAATCAGCCTGCTCGCTAAAGAAAGCTCGATCTTCTGTGGATGGCTCCACTTCGATCCAAGCTTCGGAACCTGAACATACAAATCCAAGGGAGTCAGGACCTCCCGAAAATGAACAGGTTATAGCCAAGTGGCTAAGAGATATGAATAATAAGGACGGAACAGCATAATGAATATAAACCAACAAGTAATGAAAGCATAAAGAACTATAATCAGGATGAAATGGATACATAGTTAAAGTCTATTATTATTATTACTTGTCTTACTGTGATATCTAGCTATGTGACCCAGCGTCCCAGCGCACATAGATCCATATCCTAGTAATACAAGGTTGTTATTGGAAACAGCGGGGGTATCGACGAACTATGTTTACAGTGGACCCCGTACATGCCCGGGATAACGGTCCAGGATTGTTCCGTTGCTTGGTGACGGAAGCCAGCCGCTAGGCTATTCAGGAGGGACTTATGTATGCCCTTATCATGATAGTACTCAGGAAGAGGGAGCAAGCACTCCCCTCGGTCTCCTGGAGGCCCTCAGGTTAGACCGGAATATAATTGTACAATATACCTAATGCCACTGTAAACACGAACACATATCGATATCCGCATGTTTCCCCCTGACCCAATGTAAGTTGGTCCATTTTATACAAAAGTTGAATGCATCATGCTTGGTTCAAGAGATGGCATGATAAGTGGTGATATTCACTATTTAACATGTCATGAAACGAGAATATGTAATAACAAGTCATGAAGTTACAAGAGATAACATCCATCCAGTAATAGGTCAAGTAGTATCAGTTATGAAGCATGAACAAGCATAATATAATACACATGTATCAGGGTAAGATCCAAATTTAGAAAAGAAATCAACTATAATAAACAGCTTAAATTAGTCGACTAGGTGGAAGGTGTAGTCGACTGGTAGGGGTCTTAAGTCGACTAACAGTCTGGATTAGTCGACTAAAACTGGGTTCCAGAGAGTTGATATTCTGTTTCAGGGAAAGTTAGTCGACTAGGTAAAAAGGGTAGTCGACTAACAGACACGCAAGTCGACTAACAGTCAAGCTAAGTCGACTAGAACTGGGATACAGAGAGTTAAGTTTGTTTCAGGAGTCGACTAAGGTGAGAAGGGTTAGTCGACTAGTAGTCTATAGTCGACTAATAAATAGGATAAGTCGACTAGGGCCGAGAGTTGGGTTTCTGATTCGAGTAAGGTTAGTCGACTAGGGAGGAATGTGTAGTCGACTAACAGTGATTTCCAGAGAGTTGAGGTTTATTTCCAGAAAGGGTTAGTCGACTAATGATCAGGGTAAGTCGACTAAAACTGTGTTTCAGAAACAGGTTAAGGTTCAACTAGAAGGGTTAGTCGACTAATACCTAGGTCAAGTCGACTAATCCGGGTCTGTAAGTAGCGTACAGAACAGAATTTGCTGGTCGAATTTGAAGGTCAAAAACCTGATTTTGGAGGCACAAGTGTACAAGAAGTGGGGATACAAGTATACTAGGAAATTCACATGTCTTGGTGAGTAAAAATACTCACTAGGAGTGATCAATCGGCGTTTTATGCGGTCGAAAGAGTCGTTGACGACGAATGGCGCCAAGGTGATCTTCGGTGGCGAAGAAGGCTATGATCCAAGGTCCAAGGTGGTTGCTTGAGGTGGAGATGAAGTCCTTGAGGTGGTTCTTGGAGCTAGGGTTGAGGTTGAGAAGGAGGAGAGATCTCTTGGTGAGGGCTAACACTTAGGTGAAATGAAGAAAAAGGAAAAGAAATGTAAAGAGATTGTTTATATAGGTGTTAGATTTTGTAATGGAGTTGCAAATAGTGTAATTGAGAGGGGGTTTTGTGCAAATATGGGGAGGGTGAGGTGTCCCTCACTTGGCCACTTGGCCGGCCATGGGGGAGAGAGAGAATGAGTGGGATTTAAAAAGGATTAGGTGAAAGTGAGTGGGATTATGTGGAAAATTGGAATTATTGGAAAATTGGAAAATGGAATTTTGGAAAATACCGGAATCGTCCGAAATTCAAGTATCTCGGAATGACCCGAAAATTTTACTAAAAATCAAGAATAACATTTTAAGACTCATGGTGAAATTCGTTTGAAGAAATAATTTATAGTTTTAAAACTAAAAATCCCGGAATCAGTTATCTACCGACTCCGTTGGAACTTTCATAAATTCATAAAATTCCCAGAAAAAGTATTTAGATAGAAAATATAATTCTAAGAAATAAAGTCTAAAGGACCTTCTAGAAATTCCTAACTGTTTATGAATTAAAAATCCGAGAATCGATCAGCGGTACTGGTCGACACCGGTTTTGAAAATATTTAATTAAATTCAGGAAAATTCCAGAAAATCATAGAAAATATATAATATTGGAAAATGACTTTTAAAACTGAAATCGGTCAAATACAGGAAGTAAACCGAAAAATACGATCGAAAAACTGAACACGCAACTAAGTACGTATTCCGGGAACGGGGTATTACACTCTCTCACTCTCACTCCCACGCCCCCCCCCCCCCAAAAAAAAAAAAAAAAAAAAAAACCACCACCACACACACACACTTCAAAAGATTTAGATTCATTTTAAATGAGCTTGGATTTAAAAGGAAATCAGAAAAAAAAGGAGAAGAGAGACAAGAGAGAATATTTCATTAGTTTAAATATAATTTTACTTTTGTTGAGGTCAAATTAACTAGAGGGATTGATTTCAAATAAATATATCAATTGAGAGAATTATGAACAAATCATTTGATTTCTTGGACTTTTGTCAAATTTAATATAATTTTAGTGCATGCAGTACATATGAATTTAAAGTTTAAACTGCAATCCACATGAACCTCAACATCTAATTTTCAGAAATTACAAGTAACCTCTGTAACTAGCCATTTGACACCATCCCCTAAAAGAGCCTAATATCCTTCATACTCCACAACATTGAGTTGTTATAGCCACCAAGGCTTAACTCAGTGGCAAAAATGTGAGGTTTCAGGTTTAAGACCAATGATGGTCTTTATTTTAAAAAAAAAAACTTGAGTTGTTACATAATATGCCTTTTATAATATGCCTTTTAGTAAACTTTATAAATTTAGTGTAAAAAATTCTCTCACCCTCCACGGAGAGATAATATACAACCTTTTAATGAGGAAAAAAATGTCTTTGTCCCTTGATTCATGCTCAATTGACTGTGAAAGAACTTATTCATGTGTTAGAGGAAGTGGCTCAAGAAAAATTCCATAAAATTTACTTTTACCACAATAGTACGTTTTTAACTTCAAAATGAGGGAAAAATTTCATAAACTTTTCTTTTATTACTATATTTCTTATTGAGTGTAGTGGTCAAAATTTGACCCCGTCCAAGATGGTGACACGTGTTTCTCACCTTCCAACTCTCTAAGAAACATCAGGACTCTCTTCTGAAGTTCATGCTATACCCGATCCTTAAAATCTGCTCTGCTCCGAGGTACCCTTCGTTTCGAAGACTTCTGCTCCGAACCAAGCAGCTCCAGCAACAGATCACCATTGATCTCTGTCGACAATTATGCAGTCTTACCTTACTCCTCAGCGCCGGTAGTTATGGATAGTAACAGATTTCCTTGCATGTATCCCCAACAAATCAACACCTGTGATCACGATTGTTACAAAGGAATCGACATGTGTAAATCGTGCGGTTACGAGGATCTCGCCCATACCCATCTGCCTCCATGCTAATTGCTCAGTCAAGTATAAATAGACCTCCTCTTTCAATGAAGAAAATGATTCTGATTCGTATTCCATTCTGTATACACCCTCTAGATTTCTATAACTCAAGAATTATAGTGAAGTTCCTCCTTCACCCCGTATTTTTTCTTCATTAAGGGTTTTCATGTAAATCTTTTGTGTCTCTTTTTTTTGTGCCACGTCTTACTATGTGCACTACCACCTTTCATTTTTTTTCTTGTGGTGAGGATCGACCGTTTAATCATTTGTGGTAGAAAATCACCATCACAAATTGGTGCTTTCATTAAGAGCTGGGTTCACACTCAAGATCTTCCTCTCATCCAACCCGAAAACCTTTCTCAAAAGGCTTCTTCAAAAGTCTCTTTCATAGTGCCGATGGCCATAAAGAAACCAAACTGTCACCCTCAATGGTGTCATGTCAAAGGGCAAGGCCATCACGCCATTGGTGTTCACGCCATTGGTGTTACTGTCCCCTCGCCAGCCATCGATCAGCCACATACTACCAAAGACACGAGCGCCTTCTCGCCGCAGGGGCAACCGCAAGCACCCATTGCAGCACGAAGACCAGATCTTCAGATGCTCGTTAACATGAAAGAAGAGCAACAAGCCCAGTTAGATCGTGACCGGGAGCATGCGGCTCTCGACTGCGAGAATGCCATCTGTGAATAGGAGGCATTAAGGCAGCTCAACGAACAACTCCAGGCCCAAATCGCTGCCCTCTAGAACACCCAGATATCGACGCAGTTGGAAAGCGAGCTTGGAATGGAGAATCTCCCAGGATCCTTGACAAGTTGATCTAAAGACGGATCAAGCAGGCTAAGTTGCAACTCAACAACTGATCAATACCATTTGCTGCCAAAGTCTTTGATTCCTCCTCTCCAAAGAGATCATAGAGTGCGTGTTTCTGAGAAAGTTCTCGACTCCAACCTTCGACTATTGAGTAAGCAACCCGATCTAACACATCAGGCATTTCTGAGACAAAATGGTAGTATACTCTCGCAATGATCTGCTCATGTGTCTTACTTTCCTTTCCAGTCTAAAAGGTATGACCACGATTAGTTCTATTATCTGGCTCCACATTCTCTCTGCAACTTTACGGAGGTGTCTGAAGCGTTCATCACCTAGTATGCATCTCGCCAAGAGGCTAAGAGGAACAACCATAACCTTTTCACCATCAAGATGAATAAAGAGACAGCCTCAAATCTTACACCGGCTACTTCCAAAGCCAGCTGGCAAAGGTCCCCAACTGCAATGAGGACGTCTCTGCACTTGTAGTCATAAGCGGGTTGAAGTCTCTCACCCCCTGTACAAATATCTCTTGAAGTATAATGTCACTCGGATGAGCGATATTCTATCCCGAGCTCACCCCTACATTCAGTTGGAGCAAGCAATGAAGACTTCCACCAACCACCCAACGAAGCTTGGTGATGATGAAGAAAAGTCGAAGTCGCTACATGAAGCTGTCGCCCATGCCCAAGATCAGAATCGGGGGCAACCTGTGTAGCACTTCGTTCCCGGGATACGTACCCAGATACGTGTCCCGATTTTTTTGACTGTATTATTTTAATTTTCTTTCAGTATTTATTTTTGGATTGTGATTGCGTATATTATTTGGTATCGGATCTGGATTCTCAGTCTTAGAGTCAGCCCTTGACCTGGACCGGGAACCTGATGCAAGCGTACTGCCTGATTTGACCTTTCTATTAGTCCGATTTGACCAATTTCATTTTCAAACACTGTTTTCTAATGTTTTAGATTTTTTATGATTTTCTGAAATTTTTCAGAATTATTCTGCAAAATTTTCAAAACTGGTGTCTATCGACATCGCTGACCGATTCCCAGATTTTTAGTTTTCAAACGGAATTGAATCTTTAGAAATGACTTTCCTATCACTTCTTAGAATCTCATTTTCTATTTAAATATATTTTTTGAGATTTTTCTGAATTTATCAAAATTTGACCGACTCTGGTGTCGACCGGTGTCGCTAGAAGATTTCAAGATTTTTAATTTAAAAATCAGATTGAATTTCTCAATTATGATTTCACCAGACATCTTAAAATAATATTTTCTATTTTTGAGAATTTTTTTGGAGCGTTTCTGAAACAGTCAAATTTTACCCTATTTAAATAATAATATTATTTTCCTTTCTTTTCTTTTCTTGCTTTTTCCTTCTCTACTCCTCTACTATTTACTCCCAGGTTATCCTATTAATTTAATTATTTAATAATATATTTATTTATTAAATTTTCTTATTATTTTCTTTTCCTTATGATTCCTTTTCCCTTCTTTTCTTTTCTTTTTTTTTCTTCTTTTCTTTTTCTTTCTCCCCTACCTGCTCCTCATGCTCTCCATCCTCTGCAACCACTGCACCAACAGCAGCAGTAGCAGCTGCACCAGCAGCTCCTCTCCCCCCATTTCTCCTCCCATACTCTCGCTCTCCCTCTTTTTTTATTTATTTTTCCTCTCTTTCTTCCCTTCTTCTCATTTTTCTCTATCTCCTTCTTCATTTCTCCCACCAACATACACACACACACACACACACACACACACACTCTCTCTCTCTCTCTCTCTCTCCCTTCCTTATTGATCGCCACCTCCACTAGTGTCATTGCCCCCTGGCCAGTGCTGCCCCTCCCCCAAACTCCCCCTTCTCTTCCCCACTTCTCTCCCTCCAAATACCCATTCTTCTTCTCTAATTTCTCCATAAACCCATAACCATTAATCTTCTTCTTCTCCAAAATTCACTATCTCCTCCTCCTCCAACTCCCCACCACACCACCATCAACCACCACCACCACCACCTATAACAGCAACAACAACGTCAACACCCAAACACCACACCTCCCTTCCTCCCCCGGGCCTAGGCCGCGCCGCCCCTCCTCCGGCGGCTCTGCCGCCCCCAGGACGCCTGCGGTGGCCGGCCGCCGGCCATCCTCCCTTCCTTCCTCCTTCTTTTCTTCCTTCCTTCCTTTCTTTTCTTTCTTCTTTCTTTCTTTCCCTTCTTTCCTATTTTACACCCTTCTTTTCCCTCAAATTATCTCCCTTCCCCTCTTTTATTTCCAGCACACACACACACACTCTCTCTCTCTCTCTCTCTTTCTCTCTCTCTCTCTCTCTCTCACTTCCTACAAGTCCCTCTCTCTCCAAGATCTCTCTCTAACTAATTCTCCTCTCTCTCTCATCTCTCACTCTCTCTAATATATATGTGTATGTAATATATATATATATATATATATATATATATATATATATATATATATATATATATATATATATTTTATATGAATTAGTAGCGTGTACGTGTTTATGGTGTTCCAGAATTTTATGGTATTTTCTGGTGATTTAGGCGAGTACTTTTCTTGTGTTACTTCATGCCTTGTTAATGTTACTCTAGGGCTTGGTATAAATATAAGCGAGTACTTTGCTATCATCGTTTCATACTTAGTGATTGCTATTTTAACATCTATTGTATGATATATTGATATGCGAATGCCTTGTTACCATCATTACATGCCTAATAATTGTTATCCTGCTTAATACATGATGCATCGTTATGCGAGTTGATATATGATATGCGAGTGATTTTCTAGAATTAACATGTTATATAAATACATGCTGACCATTATTATAATTCATTTAACTGGTATTATACTTGTATGGATATGCTTAGATATGCTCCCGCTTTGCTCAGCTTCGCATAGCTAATTAAAAGATTAATTTATTGTTGTTATAGGTATGGTTGTGAAGAGTTTGAAATGTTTAACTATATTGCTTCTTGTATCATATTACATGACCGGATGATTACCTGACATATAATATTGTGGCTTTGTATTCAACTCACATGATACCGACATGTTAATTTCACCCTAATATGTATATACTTGACACCTGATACCTGATACTTGATATCTGACACCGGTACTTGACATGTTATTACTTGACACCTGATCCCTGATACTTGATATCTGATACCGGTACTTGACATGTTATTACTTGACACCTGAGACCTGACACCTGACAATTGACATGCTATCACTTGATGCTTGACATATGCTATCTTGGTACTGACACATTTGACCTGATATTGTGACATCTGACTGGATGCTATTATTGTAACTGTCCCAGGTTTAATTACCTCAAAATTCATAATCATCAACCTTATCGCTCGTTAATCAGAATATACTAAAGAGATTTCAGCAGCATCTCCTCTGAAATATAGACTCCGGCTTAATACAATAATTTAGATATAGGCTAACATCAACCTACTTATTGATTGATACACAATATTGCATATTTTACCACATAATCCCCATGCATATTGCAAATAAATATATGATTTTTACTTATCTTCTCTATATTTTTACAGGTCCACAACTGAAATGAGAGAAAGCCCAATAATCACTTTAATTAGCAATAATTAAAGAGATTAATTTCAAAGCCCAAATTTGAGCCCAGGATCTAGAGAATTCTACGCAACAACTCACGATTCTAGAAGGCCACGTGGATAACAACCTCGTAACAAATTCGTACCAGAAAGTTGTTGGCCAACGGCCACAAAACTGCCGCAATCCGCCGCAAATCTGGGGCCGTTGGGCGCCAGATTTTGCCAGCTGTCTCGTCTTCTGGATCCTTCTCCTGAGGCTTATAAATACTTCACTTGGACCTGCGAGCAAAGACTGAGCAGAGAAGAGAGAGAGATTAGGGATTAAGCTTTGTATTTTTGTTAGGATTTTTGTAACTCTCTAGATCTTCTTCTTCCCTAGAAATTCTGTAAGAGAGAGTTTGTAAGAGAGAGAAAGCTTGTGTACATCAAGGAGTGACAACTTGTGAAGCAAGGATTCATCCATTCTCTTCTCTCTACTCTTGCATTTTCTAGTTTACTTGCTTTCTTTATTTCTTGCTTTACTTTCTTTCAATTTAATTCATGCTTTGCTTTTATTTTGTAATGGCTTGTAGCTAACTTTTCTACATGTACTAGCTAACCACTAACCTTGCTAACTACTAACTCATGGGTGATTGTTATCTTTAATCTTGCAAGTTGGATGGTCTTCTCTTCTCCGATGGGTTAAACCCCCCGTCATCCAAGTGGGAAAGTAATTAGATCAACACGCAAGACAAATCTATGCCGATGAATCAACATGAGGCACGCATTCACTATCACGGAGTTTAGTAAGTTTTAGCAAGGTAGTAAGGTTAGCTAGTCATGGTTTTCTTCCATTCAAGTTTTCTAAAGTTTTCTTTTCTTTTTAGTTGTTAGTCCAAATCCAATCTTGATTTTGATTTCTTTTACATTTTCCATCATGAACATATCCATCCATTCTTTCATTTCTTCTTCATTATTTTATTCTTTATTCTTTTAAGACAAAGAAGAATCTTCATTTTACATCTTCACTACCTATCGTAAAGCTTCCATCGCGAGCTCTCCCTGAGAATCGACTCGGTATAGCCCTATGCTATAACGGAGATAAGAAAGGGTATATTAATCATCTTTCATACATTTGTGGAGTGATCTAAGCACTTGAGGTTGATTCTAAACCTTAAACTCTCTTTCATTTGAATATACATTGTGTGCTAACAATACTTTTTTCCTCCACATTTACATACACCTTTCTCATCTAATCAAAATGGCGCCGTTGCCGGGGAGAGCAACGGATTTTCTTTAAAAGTGAAGAACTAAACGAATCTTCTTCTCTGTTGCAGGTTACAGGTTGAAGAAACAGGAAATTTTGCATTGCAGAAACATATAAGCGGACCTGGGCCTCTGCTCTAGAAAGCAGAGACCAGGATCCCTCTGAATTGCCGCAGAATCGCGGCAAAAGTCGCAGATCTGCGGCAAGGAGGAGTGAACTCCTAACAATTTTTCTGCAGGGTCTTCAGCTTTGCAAAATACAGCTGCTGCAATAATTCTTTTCCTGTATGCTTCACCATACTCCTGCTAAATAAACAACAGTAAAAAAATTGGTTGAAACGTTAAAAATTGATTAGACATTTGCATTTCTAGGCACGTGTCTTTTTAATTCATTTACTTTTACTGTTGAAGAGTGCTGGAGGCAAGGTACGTTTCGCATTGCATGTAGACTAGGAATCATCTCTTGCTTGATTTTCATGCCTTGTCCTAGTTATATATTTTGTACACTTGCACAATCCAATTTTAAGGGCATAACCCATAAATAAGATAAGGTGGGGATTTTATCACCCTTTCCTTAGCCCGAAAACCACCATCTCAGCACTCACTAACCCAAGCCTAATTTAATAAAAAAAAAATAGACGTTGGCCCTAGGGACATCTCGGACTCATTTAGGAGATTATCCTAAGGGGGAAAAGTGTTAGAAATTGACTCTTGTAAAATCAGTGTCTAGGAAAGGGATTGAGGGCCGAAAGCCCGAAGGTTGCTGGTTACTTAATTAAGGAACGTCTCTGACAGAAAACCTCCCAACAACCTTGACCTTTCCTGGCTGATTAGCTTGTGGTCAAAGTCTACACTAAACCTCCCGTGGACGGTCTAATCAGTTAGGAGTCGTCTAGGTCATAAGTCTACCCTAACTTAGGTTAGAATTTTTTTTTTGGTTTATTTGTTTGATTGTGATTTTTTGTGTGATATGGCATTCAACAATTCTTTCCATCCTAATAATAATCCATATTTCACACCGACTCCATTCTATTCGGATAATTCCAACCCGGCGTTTTAGAATATGCACCAACCAAATACACCGGGTTGGCCTTATCCGAATCAATATGACCCATACCCCCCATCTAATAATTATAATTTCCATAATAATTTCAACTCTTCACCGAGTAATTGGGGATTCACGTACCCCGAGTCAAATTTTCAACATCCTTGTCCACCATATTCACCTTGTCCACAGTATTCATTTCCCGATTCCGCTTCATATACTCCTTTTTCTGAACAACCAATTAAAGAAAAATTTGAGTTACTAAAGAGTATAGAAGCCAATTTACAGAGAGTCGAGCAAAAACTTCAAGAACCATTTGCCTCTCCAATTCCACCATATTTTCAAGAGTCTTACTCAGTTCCACCTTTTCCTAATGAACAACCATTTGTCATGGAAACGAGTAAAGATCTCTTGTGTGAGTCCACTCTTCCATCACCACACATTTGTGACTCACATTATTCACAAACTTTCCAAAGTCAAGATTCTTATACTCCCATTCTAGAGCAGCCATTTGTAGACATATCACGTTTAGAAAAGAGTATAAACATCTTGCAAGAGTCTTTGTTACAATATCAAACAACACGTGCCGAGTCTTTCAATAAGGTGGATGAACAATTGAGTCAATTGGTTAACATCTATAGGAATGAGGAAACTCTATCTTATCAACCTTTGACCAATTCAATTATGCCACACTCTATTGATATGACCCAAGACTCTTGTCATTTTGGAAATCCAGATTCAATTTCAGCACACTCATCTGAACTTGTCCAAACTTCAAATCCCATTGACATTTTGGCAAGTTTTCCATTTCCTGAAATTGAACTTAAACATGAATATGATCCTGAACTTCCACTTGATGATTCAATTTTCCTTCCTGATTCAATTATGACTCCGGTGTCTTCACATGATTTCACTTCATTTCCCGAGTCAGTATTGGATCCAGTGCCAGTCCATTTTGAAATTGAATCACCAATCTTTGATGATCATACTGAACTTGACCAATTCCATACTTTTGAAAGTCCCATTGATAAATTGGCAAGTTCTCATTTTTGAGGAATTGAACTACATGAGGAATGTGATCTTGAACCCCAACTTCGTGATTCAATCCTTTTTCCTGATTCAATAATGACTCCGGTATCTTTACCTGACTGCAATCTTTTCCCGGAGTCGACATTGGATCCTTTCCCAATTCATAATGAAGTTGAATCACCCATCTTAGAGGATCATGTTGAACTTGACCAATTCTATACTTTTGAAAATTCCATTGACAAATTGGCAAGTTTTCCATTTTTTGAACTCCATGAGGAATGTGACCTTGATTCTCACAATCTCTTTACTTCTGAAACTGATTGTACAATTCTAGCAGAAGATGTTGACCTTAGTTTTGAAGAATTGTATGGCGACGAGCTTGAATTTCTTAATATTGGAAGTAAAGAGATATCACCTATAGTAGGTCACATTCCATCATTGGAAAATGATTGTGGACTTGAGCTTCATTTTCTTGACTTGGACCCAATTCCTGAACTCACTTCGACTCTTGAACCTTTACTTGACTTAATTCACCTTCCTGAGTCGGTATTAGTTCCTGTCTTTCCTGAGTCCAAGTCAACCGTTCTATCATTTCATACACCATTCTGGGACAAAGTAGTTGACAAATTTGACTCCGAAATTAGTTATGGAAAATGGAAATTAGATGGAGTCATGTATTTAATAAAAATCTTTCATGCATTCATCTTTTTAATGGGTCATATTCATTATATTTCTGGTGGGTTCCTCAAAACCCACAGAAAAGTTGATTGGGCCATGTTTCGTGGACCAATCAGACCACCACCGGAACCACCACCTTAAGGTAATTTTTTCCTTCCCTCTTCATTTTTGTTTCATGCATACATATATCATGATGCATTGAGGACAATGCATGAAATAAGTGTGGGGGAGGGTTTACTAACATAGAGTTTTTAGATCTTCTTTCTTTTACACTTCTTTTAGAAATAAAAAAAATATAATAAAAAAATAAAAAAAAACTTTTTGAAATAAGAGACAAAGTTTTGATCTATTTTTAAGAAAATTAAGATGTATCTTAGAAATTAAGAAAGCCTTAATTATGACATCTTAAACCTAGTTGAAATAATAGATCTTGTTTGAAATTATAGGCTAAGTAAGTAAAATTGGGGAGATATTTTTATCTTGAATTTTTTGCCTTAAAAAGTATGCACTTCACACTTACACATTTCTTGGGATGGAAACAAAGACCAAAATGCCATAAAAATAAAAGAAAAAAAAATTATAAATAAAACATCACCTATTAAGCTGGATAAATGTGCCTCAAGAAGCATGATTATTCACGCCTAACGGTGGTAAAGAAAATAAATAATCCCCTTTAGTTTTGTGGCCTTTTTTACTCGAGACCTTAAACCCGAGGGATGTTTTCTCATCTGGTGCCCTAAGACCGTCTGGTTTGGGAGTCATCGGTTAAAGGCTCGTTACAAGGGTAAACTAGAAAGCCTAAACTAAGGGAAGAAAAGGCAGAAAAAAATATATATATAAATAAATGGCTTGATGGTTGGAGTTGAAATCCCAGAAATCTTCACTGTCACGGTGTGCATACTATCTAGGTTTTATGAAGGATAAAATATTCAATCCAATTTTGAATTCTTACCTTAATTACAAGATCTTGCATAGAGACTAAGTTTAAGAAAGAATAATTATAGGTGGACTTATGACCTAAGATCACTTATATTTTTGCAAAAATAGATCGTAAACTTGTTTCCCTTTCAAAATGCATTTTCAAAACACTAACATTTGTCTTCTTTCTTTATGGATTTTGTGGGTGCAATCCGCTGAAAACCCTCAGGAGACAACACTCCTCCTCTAGGGTAACCTAGAGATTTAACGGCTTGTTGCACACGCTCAGTGCAATCGTGTCACCTACGAAAGTGGTGTAATAAAATTGGTAGTATAGTTTTTCTTTTCTTTTTCTTTGTTTTGCTCGGGACGAGCAAAAGAATAAGTGTGGGGGTGTGATTGATACACAATATTGCATATTTTACCACATAATCCCCATGCATATTGCAAATAAATATATGATTTTTACTTATCTTCTCTATATTTTTACAGGTCCACAACTGAAATGAGAGAAAGCCCAATAATCACTTTAATTAGCAATAATTAAAGAGATTAATTTCAAAGCCCAAATTTGAGCCCAGGATCTAGAGAATTCTACGCAACAACTCACGATTCTAGAAGGCCACGTGGATAACAACCTCGTAACAAATTCGTACCAGAAAGTTGTTGGCCAACGGCCACAAAACTGCCGCAATCCGCCGCAAATCTGGGGCCGTTGGGCGCCAGATTTTGCCAGCTGTCTCGTCTTCTGGATCCTTCTCCTGAGGCCTATAAATACTTCACTTGGACCTGCGAGTAAAGACTGAGCAGAGAAGAGAGAGAGATTAGGGATTAAGCTTTGTATTTTTGTTAGGATTTTTGTATCTCTCTAGATCTTCTTCTTCCCTAGAAATTCTGTAAGAGAGAGTTTGTAAGAGAGAGAAAGCTTGTGTACATCAAGGAGTGACAACTTGTGAAGCAAGAATTCATCCATTCTCTTCTCTCTACTCTTGCATTTTCTAGTTTACTTGCTTTCTTTATTTCTTGCTTTACTTTCTTGCAATTTAATACATGCTTGCTTTTATTTTGTAATGGCTTGTAGCTAACTTTTCTACATGTACTAGCTAACCACTAACCTTACTAACTACTAACTCATGGGTGATTGTTATCTTTAATCTTGCAAGTTGGATGGTCTTCTCTTCTCCGATGGGTTAAACCCCCCGTCATCCAAGTAGGAAAGTAATTAGATCAACACGCAAGATAAATCTATGCCGATGAATCAACATGAGGCACGCATTCACTATCACGGAGTTTAGTAAGTTTTAGCAAGGTAGTAAGGTTAGCTAGTCATGGTTTTCTTCCATTCAAGTTTTCTAAAGTTTTCTTTTCTTTTTAGTTGTTAGTCCAAATCCAATCTTGATTTTGATTTCTTTTACATTTTTCATCATGAACATATCCATCCATTCTTTCATTTCTTCTTCATTATTTTATTCTTTATTCTTTTAAGACAAAGAAGAATCTTCATTTTACATCTTCACTACCTATCGTAAAGCTTCCATCGCGAGCTCTCCCTGAGAATCGACTCGGTATAGCCCTATGCTATAACGGAGATAAGAAAGGGTATATTAATCATCTTTCATACATTTGTGGAGTGATCTAAGCACTTGAGGTTGATTCTAAACCTTAAACTCTCTTTCATTTGAATATACATTGTGTGCTAACAATACTTTTTTCCTCCACATTTACATACACCTTTCTCATCTAATCACTTATAAATTTTAAAATTTTCATCATATAATTCATCTCAAAGTAAATCAAATAACAGATACAAAAGAATTTCTCCCCTTGATATATATATATTCTAACCCAAACCATTTATCCATTCAACTCAATATATAAACTGCACATCGTCATATTTAATTCCTATTTATCAAAATGTAACACTATCTACTGCCACTAACACTAACTCACAATTACTAATAAGATCAGAGTTTACAAAAATGGAATCATATTCTATCATAAAATACATGCAATGTCTCAGGAGGACATCCTTTCAGCTTTAAGCCGGACCTTCGCCTTGCCGGGACCTGAAAATATCAATCTGTGGTGGGGTGAGCTCAATAGCTCAGTAAGTGAAATCAGTCAAAATGGAGTTTGTATTATACTACCATTGTACTTCAAGTATTATACAGTTGAGTAATGTCAAAAATCAGTTTCAATACTTTCTACTTTTGGTTGATACTGCAGCTTATGAATCATAGATTCTTTCTATTATTTGATACTTTTTATATGTATTCTTCTGGGTACACGTGACCAATGTTTTATTAACATACCATATCAATGAGTTTGCAATACTCGACCTACTTGTTAGTCTCTTATAATCACCTCTCCTGTTTCCAATTTGTAACATGTTCGTATTTCATATATAGTCATGGTCACAACATAACTCTTGGAGAGCCTAACTTACTGATCGATGGGGAAACTAGCACTCAAAATGTGTATTATGTGAAATCAAATGAAAAGCTCGAATGTGCTTAGTATACCCTCGATACTTCCGTTATAGCATTGGCTTAACGGGTCGTATCCACAGGGAAGGGAGGCGATAGAAGCATTAACAGTCTCTAGTCACGTCAGATGTTAACAATTCTTCTATGTTGAAAGAATGAAAAAGAATGAGAAAATGAAAACAAGCATGTGGTAGGTGAGGAGAGCGATGAAAACGGCGATGTAAAAACCAAAAGAGAAGTGAAGAAGATGGAACAAGGTAAACTAAGAAGGCGATGAAAACACCGATAGAAAAATGAGAAAAGAATTTGAAAAACGATTTCTAAAACAAAGGTAAAAGAAAACTCATGGCTACTAACTACTAAGTACTCCACTAACCATGCTAACCTCTTCAAGATAGTTGCCTCACATTTTGATCCTCGGCCATCACAATCCTTATCTTCAAGAAGCAATACAAAGCATGGCTCATGGATGGTTCATAACAATCACAACATTGCAACAAGAACAAGCTATTACAAGCATCACTCATTACACTACTAGCATGAAATAAAAGAGCATGAAATAAGAGAGTTAGCTTGGTTAGCAAGTTAGCAAGTTAGATGTTAGAAATAAAAGAGCATGAAGTAAAAGAGAGTTAGCTTGGTTAGCAAGTTAGCAAGTTAGCAAGTTAGATGTTAGAACCCATCATCTTTGGCCATCAATGGCTCTTGCAAGAACAAGGCCTTGTAGAGGCAACCCGATTCATGTGGATTATCAAGTAAGTGGTTAGATAGGTTAGTGGTTAGTAGTTAGATTGCCATGAGAAGAAAAACTAGAAACAAAACATCATGTAGAAGATGAAGGAGATTACAATGGAAGAGAAAGGAGGTACCTTTATATAGAGTGTCACTCTCTATTACATCAATCCCTCACTATCTCTCTCTCTATGAATCACTCAGCCCTACTACAATGATCTACAAACAAATGAAAATACAAGAGAAGAGAAATGAAAAGCACCTACACTACACTAAATCTCTCCTAAAATCTGCACCTACTCCTAAAAATGAAGACTGCTCGCGCTCTGGGCAATTGCAGGGGTATTTATAGGCCTCAGAAGACTCTGGAAGACGAGACGGGGCCACGCGTCGAAAATCGACGCGTGGCTCCCTAGAATTGCCGCGGATTGCCGCGCCTTTGCGGCAATTCCAGGGAGGTGGGTCCCAGATTTTGGTCCGCGCGTTCGTCTGGCTTCTAGCTGCTTCCAGATATATCCAATTTCGGGAAATTTCGACCGCAGATCCGTCTGATGTGCGCTAGAGGTTAGGTTCAATGTATCTTCTAGATGATCCCTTACTTGGCCTCCAAGTAATGCGGGATTAATTAGCATAAATTGAGCTGAATTAGCCTCTTATTCCATCTTTGCCCTTGAACTTTGGTTGTACCTGCAATATAGACCAAAACACGTATTAGACCGACTATTTATTCATAAACTGGTGGGAAATGCGACATAAAAATGCAGAATTGTAGACTAATCACACCCCCACACTTATTCTTTTGCTCGTCCCGAGCAAAACAAAGAAAAGAAAAACTATACTACCAATTTTATTACACCACTTTCGCAGGTGACGCGATTGCACTGAGCGTGTGCAACAAGCCGTTAAACCTCTAGGTTACCCTAGAGGAGGAGTGTTGTCTCCTGAGGATTTTTAGCGGATTACACCCACAAAATCCATAAAGAAAGAAGACAAATGTTAGTATTTTGAAAACGCATTTTGAAAGAGAGACAAGTTTACGAACTATTTTTGCAAAAATATAAGTGATCTAAGGTCATAAGTCCACTTATAATTATTCTTCCTTAAACTTAGTCTCCATGCAAGATCTTGTCTTCAATTAAGGTAAGAATTCAAAATTGGATTGAATATTTTATCTTTCATAAAACCTAGATAGTATGCATACCATGACAGTGAAGATATCTGGGATTTCAACTCTAACCATCAAGCCATTTATTTATATATATATTTATTTCCTTTTTCTCTTTTTTCTTCCCTTAGTTTAGGCTTTCTAGTTCACCCATGTAACGAGCCTATAACCGATGACTCCCAAACCAGTCGGTCTTAGGGCACCTGATGAGAAAACATCCCTCGGGTTTAAGGACTCGAGTGAAAAAGGCCACGAAACTAAAGGGGATTATTTATTTCCTTTACCACCGTTAGGCGTGAATAATCATGCTTCTTGAGGCATAATTATCCAGCTTAATAAGTGATGTTTTATTTAATATTTGTTTTTCTTTTCTTTTTTAATTTTTATGACCTTATTGGTCTTTGTTTCCATCCCAAAAATGTGTAAGTGTGAAGTGCATACGATCTAAGGCAAAAAATTCAAGATTAAAATATCTCCCCAATTTTACTTACTTAGCCTATAATTTCAAACAAGATCTATTATTTCAACTAGGTTTAAGATGTCATAATTAAGGCTTTCTTAATTTCTAAGATACATCTTAATTTTCTTAAAAATAGATCAAAACATTTGTCTCTTATTTCAAAAAGTTTTTTTTTTATTTTATTTATTTCTAAAAGAAGTATAAAAGAAAAAAATCTAAAAACTCTATGTTAGTAAACCCTCCCCCACACTTATTTCATGCATTGTCCTCAATGCATCGTGATATATGTATGCATGAAACAAAATAGAGAGGGAAGGAAAAAAAATTACCTCAAGGTGGTGGTTCCGGTGGCGGCCTGATTGGTCCACGAAAGGCGGCCCAATCATTATTGCGTGGAGTCCGAAGGAACCCACCAGAAACCTCCATGATACAACCCACTAGAAAGATGTATGCATGTGTGATTTTTATTAAAAATGTTACCCCATCAAATTTCCAAATTTTCAAAATAATTTCGGAGTCAAATTTATCAAGATCCTTGTCCCAGAATGGAGTATGAAAAGATGGAATGATTGATTTGGACTCAGGAGGCACAGGAACTAATATCAACTCAGAAAAAATACTTAAATCAAGTAAAGGTTCAGGAGTTGAGATCGGTTCAGGAAGTGGGTCCAAATCAAAAAGATAAAGCTCAAGTCCACATTTATTTCCCCATGATGGAATGTGACTATCTAAGATTAGTGATTCAAGTTCAGGAGGGTTGGGAATCAAAACTGACTCTAAAATGTTACTCAAATTGGGTAACAAAACAGGAGTCAATAATGATTCAGGTATTTGAACTAAATCACAAACTTGAGGGTCAAAGTCACATTCCGCATTGAGTTCAATTCCACAAAATGAGAACTTACCAATTTATCAAATGGACTTTCAAAAGTATGAAATTGGTCAAGTTCAATATGATCATCATGAATGATTGGTGATTCAATTTCACAATGGACAGGCACTGGATCCAATACTGACTCGGGAAATGGAGTGAAATCAGGTGAAGATACTGGAGTCATAATTGAATCATGAAGTAAAATTGAATCATCAAGTGGAAGTTCAGGATGATATTCATGTTCAAGTTCAATTTCAGTAAAAGGAAAACTTGCCAAAATGTCAATGGGGTTTGAAGTTTGGACAAGTTCAGGTGGTTGTACTGAAAATGAATCTTGATTTCCAAAATGACAAGAGTCTTGAGTCATATCAATAGAGTTTGGCATAACTAAATTGGTCAAAGGTTGATAAGATAGAGTTTCCTCATTCCTATGAATGTTAACCAATTGACTCAATTGTTCTTCCACCTTATTGATAGACTCGGCATGTGATTTTTGATATTGTAACATAGACTCCTCCAAAGTTTCTATACTCTTTTCTAGACTTGATGTATCTCCAAGTGGTTGCTCTAGAATGGGAGTATAAGAATCTTGGTTTTGGAAATTTTGTGAATAATGTGAGTCAAAAATGTTTTGAGATTGAAGCTTGGACTCACACAAGAGTTCTTTACTCGTTTCAAAGGCAAATGGTTGTTCATTATGAGAAGGTGGAATTGAGCAAGACTCTTGAAAATATTGTGGAATTGGAGGGGCCAATGTTTCTTGACGTTGTTGCTCGGCCCTCTATAGATTGGCTTCTAAACTCTTTAGTAACTCAGATTTTTCTTCAATTGGTGGAGTATAAGAAGCAAATTTGGGGAATGAATATTGTGGACAAGGTGAATATGGTGGACAAGGAGGTTGAAAATTTGACTCGGGGTACGTGAATCCCCAATGACTCTGTGACGAGTTGAAATTATTATGGAAATTATAGTTATTAGAATGTGGGTATGGGCTGTATTGATTCGGATAAGGCCAACCTGGTGTATTTGGTTGGTGCATATTGTAAAACGCCGGGTTGGAATTATCCGAGTCAAATGGAGTTGGTGTGAAATATGGATTCATGTTTGGATTGAAAGAATTGTTATTGTTGAATGCCATTTCACAAAAAATCACAAACAAAAAGAAAAATCAAACAACAAACAAAAAGAAAGAAAAATCAAAAACCAAGCCAATAGGAGGGTTGACCTAGACCTAGATGAAATGTCCCTAGGGGCCAACGTCTATTCAAATTTTATTAGGGCTTGGGTTGTGTGAGTGGGGAGATGATTTTTGGGCCAAGGAAGGGTAATTAAATTCCCACCTTATCTTGTTTGGAGTTTGCCCTTAAGTTCAATTTGTGCAAGTGTGCAATATAGACAAGAATATAACACAAAGCGATAAATCACCCACGTGTTTGTCCTACGCTATATGCAATGCCATATGTACATCTCCATCCAAATCACAACAATAGAACAAAATACAGTATATTGGAATTGAATTGACACGTGCCTAAATGCAAATGTCTAAACCGTTTTAAAAGTGTCCAAATACCGTATTTTAGTTCTTTTATTTCTTATGGTGTGTCGGCAAGCAAAGCAGAAAGATAGCAGCATAAATCACTAGCTATTACAAGATACACATCCCAGAACAAACAATATACAGAATTATTGCACAATGGCCGCGGTGGCGCGGCAAAAGTCGCGGTTTCGCGGCTTTCCTTCCAAATCTGGGGCCCTGCTTTCTAGAGCAGGGAGAGGCAAAACTAGTTTATGTACTGCAATGTTAAGCACCTGAAAATATTGCCCTGCATACCAAAACAGAGAAGACAAATGTTAACAAAAACGTGACATCAAAACCATTCCCTTCCCCGGCAACGGCGCCAAAAATTTGATCGATGGGGAAACTAGCACTCAAAATGTGTATTATGTGAAATCAAATGAAAAGCTCGAATGTGCTTAGTATACCCTCGATACTTCCGTTATAGCATTGGCTTAACGGGTCGTATCCACAGGGAAGGGAGGCGATAGAAGCATTAACAGTCTCTAGTCACGTCAGATGTTAACAATTCTTCTATGTTGAAAGAATGAAAAAGAATGAGAAAATGAAAACAAGCATGTGGTAGGTGAGGAGAGCGATGAAAACGGCGATGTAAAAACCAAAAGAGAAGTGAAGAAGATGGAACAAGGTAAACTAAGAAGGCGATGAAAACACCGATAGAAAAATGAGAAAAGAATTTGAAAAACGATTTCTAAAATAAAGGTAAAAGAAAACTCATGGCTACTAACTACTAAGTACTCCACTAACCATGCTAACCTCTTCAAGATAGTTGCCTCACATTTTGATCCTCGGCCATCACAATCCTTATCTTCAAGAAGCAATACAAAGCATGGCTCATGGATGGTTCATAACAATCACAACATTGCAACAAGAACAAGCTATTACAAGCATCACTCATTACACTACTAGCATGAAATAAAAGAGCATGAAATAAGAGAGTTAGCTTGGTTAGCAAGTTAGTAAGTTAGATGTTAGAAATAAAAGAGCATGAAGTAAAAGAGAGTTAGCTTGGTTAGCAAGTTAGCAAGTTAGCAAGTTAGATGTTAGAACCCATCATCTTTGGCCATCAATGGCTCTTGCAAGAACAAGGCCTTGTAGAGGCAACCCGATTCATGTGGATTATCAAGTAAGTGGTTAGATAGGTTAGTGGTTAGTAGTTAGATTGCCATGAGAAGAAAAACTAGAAACAAAACATCATGTAGAAGATGAAGGAGATTACAATGGAAGAGAAAAGAGGTACCTTTATATAGAGTGTCACTCTCTATTACATCAATCTCTCACTATCTCTCTCTCTATGAATCACTCAGCCCTACTACAATGATCTACAAACAAATGAAAATACAAGAGAAGAGAAATGAAAAGCACCTACACTACACTAAATCTCTCCTAAAATCTGCACCTACTCCTAAAAACGAAGACTGCTCGCGCTCTGGGCAATTTCAGGGGTATTTATAGGCCTCAGAAGACTCTGGAAGACGAGACGGGGCCACGCGTCGAAAATCGACGCGTGGCTCCCTAGAATTGCCGCGGATTGCCGCGCCTTTGCGGCAATTCCAGGGAGGTGGGTCCCAGATTTTGGTCCGCGCGTTCGTCTGGCTTCTAGCTGCTTCCAGATATATCCAATTTTAGGAAATTTCGACCGCAGATCCGTCTGATGTGCGCTAGAGGTTAGGTTCAATGTATCTTCTAGATGATCCCTTACTTGGCCTCCAAGTAATGCGGGATTAATTAGCATAAATTGAGCTGAATTAGCCTCTTATTCCATCTTTGCCCTTGAACTTTGGTTGTACCTGCAATATAGACCAAAACACGTATTAGACCGACTATTTATTCATAAACTGGTGGGAAAATGCGACATAAAAATGCAGAATTGTAGACTAATCACTTACTCACTAGATTAGTTACAGTTCAGTATTGCACCTACCCCAATATACATATGACATCATACACTACTCATGATAGTATCCAATTATAACTGTGTGTTCATACATGAAGAAATACGAGACACTCACATCCATATACTGGATGCACAACAATCTATTTACCCGATGTCATTTACAACTATATGCATACACTAGGTGCCATACATATTAACATCCTTAATTTGGATATCATAAACAATTATATCTATATACTGATATCATAAACAATCATATGCATGTACTAGGTGCCATACCTATTAACATCCATAATTTGGATATCATAAACAATCATATCCATATACCGGATATCATAAACAATCATATGCATATACTAGGTGCCATACCTATTAACATCCATAATTTGGATATCATAAACAGTCATATCCATATACCGGATATCATAAACATACATTCAAGCATACTTCAATAAAATAATATCAATTTTCCCCTTCGATCACCTCCGGTTCAACCCGGTCTCTTCCTCTGAAACAATAGATAACAACAATACTCCCCTTCGGTCACCTCCGGTTAAACCTGGTCACTTCCTCCAATACAATAAAGAACAACAATACTCCCCTTCAATCACCTCCAGTTAAACTCGGTCCCTTCCTCAAATACATTACATAACAGCAATACTCCCCTTTGATCACCTCCGTTAAACCCGGTCCCTTCCTCCAATACGATACATGACATCAATACATACTTATGCATATTTCTTATCACAAAGGCATTCACATACATACCTACGTGTCACGCAGTCAAGTTCATGCAATTTCATTTCTTAATTCATTAGTTTCGAGGAATTCTTATCATATTTAAGAGGTACCAAACACACACACATAAAGCATTCAACTTAATGATCTTCAATATCATACCAGTCAAGTTCTGATTCGTAGTACTAGTATTCGCTTTTCCTAATCATAATACTTATTCACCTTTTATCATTTAGTTAACATCTGAGATTCATCATCAATTGCCTCTTTTATCCTCAGGCAGACTGCCTATTGGTTATAACTTGATTTAATTCAGAATTTTCTCATCACTTCTGATACAAGTGATAGTTACACGATAATTCTGATATCACATGAGTTATTAACACTTTCGATATTATAATTATCCTTTACATCAATCGAAGACTGATTATAGTACTTTTGTTTGGTACAACCTAAACTTACCCCAAATTCCACCAATACCGGTGTTAACACTACTGACTTATATACAATATGTTTTGTTGTTACTTACTTCTATCTTCTAGTTTCAAATCACACAGTCAATTACTAACCAAAACATCATCTGTGTTCGCATATGAATCAAACCACACATATATATACATGCATACACGTGCACATATCACTTACCAATACTGGATTACTAATCCTATATACTGGATTACTAACCTATAGACACAACGCTCAATCTTTCGTCTGTATCATAAACTTTCAATGTTAAGGTAATTATCTAACTCTTACCGGTTAGATATAATCAGTGTTACTATAAAGAAGTGATTTTCAAGCTTAATAGAGGATTCTGATGTTCTGATAAATCAATTACAAGGATACCCGGAAGTCTCCGGTGTATAAAATAGGCGTACCAAAATACTAGTTCAAGGCTATCGGTATTTGTTTTGTTGATATCGAATTATTCATCATAATCGATATACTTAATGTTAAGTTGTCAGATTTACTCAATACTGACTCTAACAGATTTTCACCAATTTAATTACTCACTTTATACTTATACCATCATCGGTCACCCATTATCTGATAATCATTAGACTTGATCTTATTCAGTAGTTTTTCATTAATAATCATTAATCGCTAAAAGTATAATATTTACTTATGAGTTCTGGTTCAAAGGTTTTATTTTTTCACCTCTCATCAGGTTCGATGAATCTTAGTTATTTATCCATCAAATTGCTTTCAGCTGCTACCGATTAACTTAATCGATATATATAAATATGTAGGCAATCAACTGACCTTTACTGCGTCAAGTGTGCTAGTTGATACACAAAATCACGTTATATATATATATATATATATATATATATATATATATATATATATATATATATATATATATATATATATATATATATATATATATATATATATATATATATATATATATATATATATCATGAAACACAACAAATACGAAAACAGTATTTGCAAGATCAATACTCAACATACTACATAATATTTGAGTATCCTGTATACCTAGCTTAAGAATAAGCTTTTGATGTTTAATTTATTTATCAAGCATGTCCAGTAGTGCTAGAAATTCAGTTGTTCTTACTTTAGTTCATTATCAATTTCTTTGATCAGTTCTATCATTATCGGTTCACGTTCACAGTTGCTAATTAGCTGAAATGTCCCGATCCTATCTGAGTTATCAATATTAACAAAATATTTAATAGTTTAATCAGTACGCTATTTCTATCATACTACATCAATTACATATATTCCATTTAACAGAGTTTTCTATATCACAGTTACATTGAGTTACTCGAAGGAAATTTTCAATTTCATTTACTTAGTTCAATTCTAATATCAACTTCGGATTCTGCTTATACCAGTATCAACATAACTGATTCTATAATTATCTAATCATGATTGATGGGTCTCAAGTGATCCTTTATCTTAACTGATTTCTAATTATCTTTTATTAATAAATAAACATTCATGATTTGTAATCGATTTCCCATTGTCACTGTTTAATCTACTCACCGGGTATACCGGTGTTAACCAACTACCATCCGATTATTATTATCCATAACTATTACTTTCATAACGGATTGGACATCACCTGCATATAATATCAATCTTCACTTAACTATCATCATTATTATTTTAATAGTCAATGCACATGCAATCACAGTGTTTTATAAAATCAGAGAGAGACTTTACCCACTTAATGATTTTCAGGTTGAGTTACATCAATATTCATCACAGCCAGGTAGATGGTATTTGTCTATGTTCATCCATATTAATACACTTACGGGCGGTTAATGGTCATGTCTATATGAGTTATAATGGTAAGACACAACTTGATATCATACCCGCATTATGTTCACGCATATATATATATAACACGTCCGCATTCATTATTCGGAATCCTATTGGATTTCGGTTCCACAACAATCATTCATTTTTATAATATTTATCACAATCATCGTAAAAACAACATCTTAGCTCCATTGGATCAATATTATCAATAATTTCTAAATAATAATTATTTCTAAAATTTGGAAAAATAAGACTTAAGTTAGGACTTTCACTCACCGGTATACCGATAAATTTTGAACATCCAATACCATATACTGATACACAAGATGTGTAGCTTTTATTTTCACGATCACAACGGCTCAAGAATCGTCCGAATCTGACTTCGAATGACCAAGATATCGTTCGAAAACCAAAATCGATATAAAAGGTTAGATACGTAACGACTGAAAATTTTCAGGGGGCTGTTGTAATTTTTCAGGGCCCCAAAATAATTTATAATCTCACAGGGGCTAAAACGAAATTTATTTTATTTAATGAATGCATTGGGTGCATAACGGGTCGGGTTTGGGTTAAACCCGAAACCCAAACCCGTTATGGGTTTTACCCATACACAGCAGCAGCCGTCACTGCTGCTGCTCCCAGCGGCTGTCGCGGCCACTGCCGCCCAGCCGCGCGCAGTGGTGCGACTGCCTCCTCGACGCTGGCGCTGCTCCGGCGCCGCTCCGGTCAACCCGCGCCAAGAGAGAGAGAGGGAGGGAGGGAGGGAGAGGGAAAGAAGATGAGGGAGGGGCAGCGTTCGCCCCCTCCCCAGCCACCGCTGCGGCTGGCCTGCCGCCGACGCCTGGTCGGCCTCCGGCGTGCCGCCGGTCAGCACCCCAGAGAAGGTGAGAGAGAGAGAAGATGAGAGTGAGAGAGAGAGAGGGAGATGGGTGTTTTATCTCTTTTTCCCCTACCTACTCTCACCTACTCCCCTCACCCCATACTTCCCATACTCCATTAATCAAGTCTTATTTATATTTATTTATTTATTTATTATTTTCTTTCTTTCTTCATTTCTCCAATCCCTTAGTAAAGTAAAAAACTTGGATTAAATACCATACTCAGAATTTATACGATTATTTCATGCAGTATATACACTAGTGCATTTTCATATATCATATCAATTAATCCGGTATGATTTATAAAAACTTAAATCCATTATGAATTTTCATTAAATAATTACTGAGAATTATTTAACACAGGAACAATTAGTTTAATAATCATAAGAATTCATGAAAATATTTTTAATCCAATGATTAGCCCAGAGTTTATCAATCCGGGTGTTACAATTATATCTGACATATGTATTACTTTGCATATTCATGATTATCACTTTTACGGGGACTTGGCATAATTATTATATTGTTACCAGATATTTGGTACTCCTGAACTTCTGTGCTCCTGGACTCCTGTATATTTGAACCCATGAAAAAGGGAGACTCCTGATACTATAATCCTCTTGATCCTCGTAATTGGATAACCATGAATATAGGATTGTTGTGAATACCCTGTGAAAATTATCACTGGACAAATTGTAATAATTAGACAACTTACACCGGGATTGGGGAAACTGATGAGTACCGATATAGTCTCAATGTTTATGATGGTCTTAAAGTGTCGCGAGACCACATACTTGGATTCGACCTGGAGGCCACTAGGTGTTTCCGTAGAGTGTACTGGCACCCCTACTTCCCTACTTGCCGGTTGTGCTATAAACCCCTGGGCCTATTCCTGTGGGAGCGGTGACATCCTATTCCTGTTTGGGCGTACAATAAGTCCCAATACCTAGTGGTACGTTCCGGCTCAGTACCGAATACTCCTTGACCGTTTCTTGGGCATGTACGGGACACATTCTAAGCATGGCTCATCGATCTCCATCAGTTTTCAATAACTTACTCTCCAGTCTGTATGCTGAGGTATGTGGAATGGGACAAATACCGATATATGCAAATCAGATGAGTCTTAATAACATAATAATAACATGCTCATGATATCTGACTAGCTATACACTTGATCTATACTTGGGAGGCTTGTGATACAATACATTATCCTGCTCATCACTTACACATTATACCTGTGCTACTTTGTTGAATTACTTGATTGCTTATTTTCAGATTCCATACTATTTCATTATTCTGTTATTATGAAGGCAAATTCAGGTTATATAAACTCATATTACAGTTACGTGAGGTGTAGGGTATATATATAAGGGTTTTCTTATTTGGATTATTCCTTTGATGTACTAATTTCACGGATCGGTAATGTGGGCTTGTATAACTGGTTTTCCTGTAGTTATTTTACTTACTGTCTCATTTTATGTTCATATGTGCTTATATTCACGATACATCTTTCCTGTACACGTGTGCCTGATATGCACGCCACTTGGCTTTATCATATGTACTCGCCGGGTTGCATCTGACAATCCTGAATCCTTATGTTCATATCCTAGAGCCTGAATCATGGTGGCCGTGCTGTAGCTGATCAGAGTGCGCAACAATCCTTCCGTGGTGATCAGAGCGCAGCAGAACCTTGGACATCACCGTAGCTCTTCCTCCAAGCTCTTCTCCTGATTTGCTCTCGAGGCCTCTCTTGCTGGTCGTGAGCACTTCTCAGCTTTTGTTATATATATCTCTTCGTATAATATACTTTAATACTTTCTGGTGATGTAATATTCCTGTAATATTGTATCACTCTCTGTGATAGCCATGTACTTGTAGTTTTCTATTAGAATGTATATTACTACTGTGCTTCCGCACTCTGATTCTTGCCTGTACTGGTGCTTAGCATATATACGTGAGGGTATTTTTGACCTGTGTATATACGTCGCAGTGACATCTCCGTACCCGCAGGATCGGGGCGTCACAGGGGGTATCAGAGCCTAGGCTCTAACATCTTCAGTACAACCAGTTGACAGATAAATGATATATTAATTTGCAGCTGGAGAGCACGAATCTTGAATATACATTCCAATCGCAAGTGCGGTGTTATCTATTCCATCCTCGCAATCTATTTCTTAGATCCTTGTTGACATTTAAAAAAGACAAGATTCTTATTGGTCCGAACGATGTCTAAACTTGTTGACATTTACAAAAGACAAGCGACAGATAAGCTGACGACCAGTTTTCACCCATCTCTGAGGGACAAGGAAGCAACTTGGACTCTATTGATCAGACAGTAAGCCCAGATTGTCTCTAAACAGACCTCAGCAGGTCTAAGATGCTAGCACTTAGTATCACATGAGCCCAAAGGGATAGCCTCGCCTGAGAGGTTAAGATCACCTAACTTCGCCTTGAAGTCATTCACAGCTACGTCAGGAAGCTAACTTATAGCTTCGCCTGAACTGCTCAAGTCAACTCCGCAGAGAGTTAGCTTCGCTTGAAGCCACACGCAACCGCGCAGAAGGGTATGCGGTAGCTTCGCCACAGAAATATCTAGCTCCGCTGAAGAGCTGTCTTCTGACTTCGCCATATGGTCTTTCCAGCTCCGCTGCGAGCTCGATGCGGGCAACGCCGCTGCGGGTTTGCTGTGGTCAACCTTTGACCAATTAAATCTCCAGATGAGATCAAATCTAATCAGGATCGAGATTAAATCCAATCAAGATTAAATCTGAGATTAAATTTGGCAGTTGATTGCCATAATCTCCTGACTCTCCTAAAACGAGTAAGAGGATCAGGAAAAATCTTCCAATTATATGGAAAGGATCAAAACAGATCAAGAGGATCAACCAACCTGCTATTTCTAGCTTCACAGAAGCTGATCCTAGCCTCACAGCAAGGCTATTTCCAGATTTAAACAGATTTGATTCAATCTGTTTCTATATTTTCAAGGGACAATTATACCCCTGCTCTCCCTATAAATAGCCCACCAGGGGCACAAGGAGAAAAGGACAGGCGATACGCTCCAGAGAGACGGCAGACTTCTCGAGAGGATGCACTGCGCACAAACAGAGATCTAGTCTCTTGCTTCTAAGAATTCAGAGACTTTAGAGAATTGCTTCTCTAATCAGGGTGCTGATACCCTAATACCTTCCTTCCTCTCAAGGAATTTTCAGAACCAGGCGAGAAGGAATTCCTAAGCGAAGGCGGTTTTGAGAAGTAACAAGAGGGTTCTACCAACCTTCTGTTCTCCGATTCCCCGAACCAGACGAGAAGGGAATTTCATCGCTCGCATCGTCAAAGGGACAAAGTGGTCGTGCGCTGACCAGACTCCTATCGTCACACTTCTCCAGAATCTCTGAGGAGATCTACTTGTAATCTTTTGTATTACTTGTAATTTAGCTCCTCAACTTCTCTTTTTTATAAGTTTTTCCCTTTGCAAATCAATGAAAAACAAGATGGCGACTCCGCTGGGGAAGATATTCTCCACTGCTGAGAATCAAGTGTCGCAATGCGACGAACAGACCTTCGGGTCTATCTCTGAATTCAGGAAAGCCGGTGCAGCCAGAGCCTCTCTGGCTAAATCTTCAATGCAAGTCTCTGCGGAGGCAAATAAGGCTCCCTGCGAGCCTACTGCGGTTCTCTGGCGCAACAAGGAAGCACGCCCGCAGTCCAAGTCTAACACTTTAGAGAACCTGGTCGTCCACTTTGACAGGAAAATATGAAGAAGTCCTCTCTGGGGGTGGTCTAATGTTTCGCGCGTGGAAGCATAGAAGGTCTTCATGACCAAGGTTTCAGAATAGAAACCAGGAGCAGAATTCTGCCAACACCCCTCAGCCTCGCGTGTGGCTAGTCAGGTTCCTTGCGAACCTAAGTCTCCCTTGTCAAAGCAGATGTGGAGGCCAAAAGAGAAGGCTCTGAATAAAGCCTCAGGTGTAGCTACGCCACAAGTGTGTCTCTCTCGTGAAGAAAAAGGCAAGATGCCTGCCTGCTCCAACAATGCTGCCAGCCGCGAAGTTACAGCGGCGACCATACCTTCGCCCAACTCAAGAACAACAACTCGCACCAGCCTCGCTCTCATGAGCGAAGCTACTGTACCTCAGCGTATACATGATGTTCGCAGCAGCATAGCGGATAAAGCACCACAGTGTGCTTCGTTCCCCAGTTCTTCAAGCGCTAAGCTCGCGCTTTGTGGCGGAGCTAAGAGATTGTCCCTAAGTGCTGATAGCATTGCTTATGCAGCTTCAGCGCCCGAGGTCGTTTCCAAAGCTTTTAGCCACGAAGTTAGAACCAAAGCACTATCTAAGGCTAATCGCCTTCGCAGCAGCATAGCGGATAAAGCACCACAGCGCGCTTCGCTCTCCAGTTCGTCAAGCGCTAAGCTCGCGCTTTGTGGCGGAGCTAAGGGATTGTCCCTAAGTGTTGACAGCGTTGCTTATGCAGCTTCAGCACCCAAGGACATTCCCAAGGTTCTTAGCCGCGAAGGTAGAGCTGAAGCACTATTCAGTGCTAATCCCCTCTGCGGTGATAAAAGGAGCAGAACATCGTCCTACGCGCGATCCAAAAGAGCCTCTGTGCTGGATCGTTAGGCCCAACTGGGCCTGACTTGCGAGAATTCTTGACAACAAACGGAAGTCGAAATCTTTTCGAACTACTCCCTGTTGTCAACAAGTGGGATGTCAGCTGGTGACAGTCCACTCAGTCCATTGCCGGCTGGGACCAATCCTCGCCACTTCCTCAGGCCGACGATCAGTTTTTGATCGGCTGTCGGTACAAGCCCCGATGAAACATCATAAATGGAGCATCTCGAACAGGTCCTAAAGGCAGGACCATTGCCGGAGTGGGGGTTGTGTTTATCTCCCCACAGAATCATGTCCTTCCCAGAGCGTTTTCTCTAACAGAATCATGCTCCAACAATGTAGCGGAATATAATGCTCTACTTATTGGCCTTCAGCTCGCCCATGGAATTGGGGTACGCTACCTCGAAGCTTACGGCGATTCAAAACTGATTATCAATCAGGTAAAGGCGAATATGAGGTCCGTCACGAAGACTTGGTGCCTTATTATCACGCGGTCATCAAATTGGCTAATCTCTTTGAAGGTTTCTACATCGGGCACGTGTCTCGATCTCAGAATACCAAGGCGGACGCTCTTGCTGCATTAGCAACAACACTAGCCCTGCTAGTCGACACCGAGTATCACCTCACAGTGGCAACTTGACGCCTTGTATGCTCTAAGCATATGTTAAGAACCCGAGAAGCCTATAATGTCTCGACAGATCTTGAGTCGAGAGTTGGCGATTTCCTCTCATCGACTATGCCTTACATGGTCTGCTGCCAGACGATCCTAAAGAAGCGGCATCTATCAGACGAAGTCTCTCCGTTTCTACTATGACCCAACTCTGAAAATACTTTACCGTCGTTCATATGACGGTGTCCTCCTCCATTGCCTTTCCAATTCAGAGGCGTAGGAAGTGCTTAAAGAAGCACACGATGGCATTTACGGAGCTCATCAGCCAGGTCCAAAACTTAAAGATAAATTGCATAGCCTTGGATACTATTGGCCAACCATGATAGCCGATGCCATCCAATATGCACGGAGGTGTAAAGCGTGCCAGATTCATGCGGGCTTCATACACCAGCCTCCAGAGTTGCTCCACCCAACTGTTGCTTCATGGTCATTTGAAGTATGGGAATCGATGTCGTAGGGCCAATCAGCCCCTCTTCGACAAGTGGACACCGGTTTATCCTGGCAATAACCGATTATTTTTCAAAGTGGGCAGAAGCCATACCACTAGTTGAAGTTAAAACTTCTAAATGTGGTTAATTTCATCAAACACCATGTCATTCATCGATTTGGTGTCCCTAGGCGGATCATCCATGATAACGGTCCCCAATTTATAAGCCAGGTATTCTATCGGTTCTGGGACAAATACCGAATTCATAATGTGGCCTCAACCGCCTATATCCTGCCACTAATGGCTTGGCGGAAGCATTCAACAAAACGGTCATGTCTTTGGGCCTACCGAACAATGGTTCGGGCCCCCACAGACAATACGCCTTTTTTCCTGGTGTACGGGTGTGAAGCAGTCATACCATTGGAGATCCAGATGCTATCATTACGGGTCGCTTTAATGACTAAGATCACATTAGAGGACAATGATCGGTTGCGCCTTCAAGAGCTCGAAGCCCTAGATGAGAAGCGACTACAAGCTCAGCAGCACATCGAGTTGTATCAAGCTCGAATCTCAAAAGCCTTCTATAAGAAGGTCAAACAGAGAATCTTCCAGAAAGGAGATTTGGTTTTAGCCGTCAGACAACCGATGATCATGACGCACAAAACCAAAGGCAAATTTAGCCTAAATAGGAAGGACCGTTTGTAATAGAAACAGTCTATTCAAACGGAACATATCGCCTTATGGCTTCAGATGATGATTACTCATGATGCCGATCAATGGCAAGTTCTTAAAGAAGTATTATCCTTGATTAAGGATCCTTCTCATGATCAAGTTCACATTACACCTCTGATCAAGACCTTTATATCCAAGGTACATGCAAAGAGAGCCTCTCTCTTTCTCCAAACGTACACATACGCTAACCAAATGATCCAACACCTTTAACGGTTAAGGATAGAGGAAAATGTTGGCCTTTAAGCCCAATATAAGTCCTCGATAACTCATCATGCTGAGGGGAATAGTATGGCTAGTCCAACTCAAATGGTAGTTGGTAAAGGCATATCAAACCCGTTGACAGCTGGGGATTTGCTAAAAATCTAAGGGACCTGTTCCCATTTGATTCCCTCTCCAAAATCACTTACCAATTCTCACCCATAGAATGGTAAGGCCACATATACAAATCTCTTTGTCCATTTCGCTGTTACGTTAAACATTAAACCTATGACAGTGATTTCCTCGTTTCTCCCCGTGAAAACGAGACCTTTTCCCAAATTCCACCTTTCAGTCCGTCAAGGACTAACTTTGAGCTTGGTGGCTTCTCAACCGGTTATGTTATTGCGACCTCTGAACCGGCAGATAGCCAAGTCTCATTTCGAGCTTGTTGACATTTACAAAAGACAAGTCTCAATTTCGAGCCTGTTGACATTTACAAAAGATAGGTCTCACCTTTTAGTCCGTCAAGGACTAACTTTGAGCTTGGTGGCTTCTTAACCGGTTATGTCATTGCGACCTCTGAACCGGCAGATAGCCAAGTCTCAATTTCGAGCTTGTTGACATTTATAAAAGTCAAGTCTCAATTTTGAGCCTGTTGACATTTACAAAAGACGGGTCTCACCTTTTTAGTCCGTCAAGGACTAACTTTGAGCTTGGTGGCTTCTCAATCGGTTATGTCATTGCGACCTCTGAACCGGCAGATAGCCAAGTCTCATTTCGAGCCTGTTGACATTTACAAAAGACAGGTCTCACCTTTAGTCGTCAAGGACTAACTTCGAGCTTGGTGGCTTCTCAATCAGTTATGTCATTGCGACCTCTGAACCGGCAGATAGCCAAGTCTCAATTTCGAGCCTGTTGACATTTACAAAAGACAGGTCTCACCTTTTAGTCCGTCAAGGACTAACTTTGAGCTTGGTGGCTTCTCAACCGGTTATGTCATTACGATCTCTGAACCGGCAGATAGCCAAGTCTCAATTTTGAGCCTGTTGACATTTACAAAAGACAGGTCTCACCTTTTAGTCCGTCAAGGACTAACTTTGAGCTTGGTGGCTTCTCAACCGGTTATATCAGTACGACATCTGAACCGGCAGATAGCCAAGTCTCAATTTCGAGCCTGTTGACATTTACAAAAGACAGGTCTCACCTTTTAGTCCGTCAAGGACTAACTTTGAGCTTTGTGGATTCTCAATCGATTATGTCATTGCGACCTCTGAACCGGCAGATAGCAAGTCTCAATTTCGAGCTTGTTGACATTTACAAAAGACAAGTCTCAATTTCGAGCCTGTTGACATTTACAAAAGACAGGTCTCACCTTTTAGTCCGTCAAGGACTAATTTTGAGCTTGGTGGCTTCTCAACCGGTTATGTCATTGCGACCTCTGAACCGGCAGATAGCCAAGTCTCAATTTCGAGCCTGTTGACATTTACAAAAGACAGGTCTCACCTTTTAGTCCGTCAAGGACTACTTCGAGCTTGGTGGCTTCTCAATCGGTTACGTCATTGCGACCTCTGAACCGGCAGATAGCCAAGTCTCACCTTTCAGTCCGACAAGGACTACTTCGAGCTTGGTGGCTTCTCAATCGGTTACGTCATTGCGACCTCTGAACCGACAGATAGCCAAGTCTCACCTTTCAGTCCGACAAGGACTACATCGAGCTTGGTGGCTTCTCAATCGGTTACGTCATTGCGAACTCTGAACCGACAGATAGCCAAGTCTCATTATTCAGTCCAGTAAGGACTATTTTATCAAATGGCTGCAATGCAACTTAAAAGCGACAATTCAAAAGATAAAACAAGATGGAAATACGACAAGGGAGTCAAAACAAAATTACTTTTATTGATTCAGAAAAGAAGGGATACATGAAGGCACATATATTACAAGCTATGAGCGTGCGTCATAAGATCTGATCCGTTCTTCAAGGAAGGCCAGCCTTGTCTTCCTATCATCAGCAGCCCGGACAAGCGCCTGCGATCTCAGCTCAGCCTCATTAAAGCTCGCCGTCTGGGCTAAGCGAGCTTCAACTTCAACTAAGGTTGCCCTCTGAGCTAACTCCCGCCGCGAGTTCGTCATTCTGAGCCTTAAGTTGCTCAAGCCGCGCAGTCTCTTCAAGACGCACTGGTTCAGCCTTAGATAAGAGAAGATTTGCCTCCTGATCATCTCCTTGGCCTTTTCAATTTTATCTTCAGAGTCAAGAAGAGCACTGTTAGAAGCATCTATGGCGTCCCGAGCTCTACCTTCCTTGTTTCCAAGGACTTCAAGTCAGAAGAAATGGCCTTAGCAGCTTCCTGAGCGGCAAGATGGGCTTCATGCATTTGAGCAATAAGGTGTGTAAGCTCCTCGCTAACCGAAGACTCCAGGTCCGAATGGCTAAGACGGCTCCATTCATCTACATCCCTCTCAAGTTGGTCTACCAAAAGTTCCAATGCAGCGGCCTGGTCATCCCCTCCAAAGTCTCGGATACTCTCAATGCTTCGGAGAGGACTACCTTTAGAGCAGAGAATGGGTAGTCGAGCCTTTCAAAATCAAATTGATGGATCGCTTCAAGCCCTTATAAAAGCTATCGACTATCTCAGCTACAAATTTATTCTCGGCCTCAATCACTCCTGGCAGACGGGCAGCCTCAAAAGATTCCACCGGCTTATTGACATTACTGTGGAAGGAATAGTAGAAGCACTGGCTGCAGCAAAATGAGAGATCATCGGTGATCTCGGAGGAGTCCTCATTGAAACTAGTACACTAGCTACAACCGAGGTCGGACTAGTGACTATTTCTGGAAGAGCGGGCTCAACCACCAGCGTTGGGGAAGTAGGACTTGTAATCACCCTCAGCTCCGCACCTGGCAAAATAGATGGCGCTGGCGAAACTGTGAAAAAAAAAACACCTAGAGGGGGGGTGAATAGGTGTAAGTGCTAATCTAGAACTAAATGCGAAACTATGTGCGCTAAATGCGGAAGCTAATGCAAATCTTGCAACACACTTAGTACAATCAACAAGTGTAGCCGAATTCCCGTGAAGGGCTCTGGACTAACTTCTCTTGATTCCCCTTGAATGGGTTGAGGTGCTATGTGAAGCTCTTGTTGATTAAGTACAAGTGAGGCACACACACAAGCAAGCCAAGCATATAATGGATATACAACAATATGAAAAGATGCAAGGCAATCAACACAAGCAAATAGATATGATATGACAATATGAATTATGCTCAACACAAGCAAATATGATATGAATGAAGTATAATGCTTTGCACAAATAAATGAGAGAGAGTTGAGAGATATTGGATCAAACGGAAACACACGGATATGTTTCGAGGTTCGAGCACCCTTACTCTACATCCCCGCCTACACCACCGTGTAGGATTTCCAATCCACTATAGGAGTACCGAACTCCTCTCTCAATCCTTACAAAGCCACCGAGGCTATACAACCACAATCCACCTCTACCGAAGAGGGATAAGGCCCGTAGCCAATACAACACAATCACCTCTACCGAAGAGGGATCCAAACCAATACCACTCCGATCAACCTCTACCAAAGAGGGATACACAAATAAAGGAGGGTTTTACAACTTAGAGGCTTAACCTCAAACACTTCTCTTTTTCTCTCTTTTCCGCAAACAAGATCCTAATAGATTAGGATAGTATGATAGCTCAAGTGGAAAACAAGGTGTTTTTGGAAACAAGCAATAAAGAAAAACTAATTGGGAAGTCTCTTGTAAAAGATAGAAAATGAAAGATCAAATTAAAATCCCAAAACCTAGTTTTCTTTGATTTCCAAAAACCCAAAACAATACAAAGATGAACCTTTTTAGCACAAAAAACTATTTTGAAAACTTATTTAAAACACTAGAGAAATACTAAATTTTTCTTCTTGAAAACCTTGGCCAAAAACCCAAAGAGATGGGTTTATATAGGCCCAATACAAAACTAGCCGTTAGAGCTGAGCTGGCAGCTCTGACAGGCAGCGGTCGACCGGCCCGGTCGACCGCCAACGGTCAGAAATATGACCGTTGGGCAACTGCGGTCGACCGGCCCGGTCGACCGAAACAAACAGAGAGCACTGTAAGTGCCCCGGTCGACCCGAGCGATCGACCGTCCCAGTGCCTCCAAACGTGCACAGATTTGTGCACGTCGGTCGACCGGCTCGGTCGACCGACTCCTCCCCTAGTCGACTAGTCAGAGGACCAAGTCGACTTGGTTGAAGCCTGGAACAACAATCTGAGTCAGAAAAATAGTGTAAAATATTTTTCTAAAAATCTTTTAACACTTCTAAAATTCACCAAAAATAGTTTTATCATTTTATATGGAAACACAAACTTGTGATAAAAATTTCAAGACATATATCAATCATATCAATTCATTTTTGAGTCTTGCAAATTTTATCAAAACAAAACTTGTATTTTTGTCAAACTTGATTTTTCCAAAACATGAATAGGATAGTCAAAATAAGTTTGTTTAGCAAGTATAAAGCATGTATGTATAAATAGAAAACATCTACTATACATATAAACATGTAAACTTGTTTTGATCTACTATTCATGAAAACCAAATCCAAAACATAAATCCTTTTTGTGTGTTGTGCACTTGAGCATATCAACTATACTAAACTTTACAATATGGATCTAAACATACTATCTAAACTATGGATACCTAAGTCTTCTTGATGATCTTCATCTTCAAGTTGACTTGCTCCAAAACTCCATCCATGGGCTAGGCAAAGTGTGATCATGAAGCTTTGGCCCTGGAATCATCATGAAAAGCTTCTAAACTCCTTGTTGAAGCTAATCACCAACTAATATCTTGGTTAATGATCTGAAACTTAAACACACAAGATTATTAGTAAACATAACTACATGAGTTAATCATCATCAAAACTAGGGTGGAAGGCCTTTGGGCCAACAATCTCCCCCTTTTGATGATGACAAAACTCATGGAGTTATATATGAATGGATTAAAGTTAGGCTTCAAAGAAGCTCCCACTTAACTCATGCATAAACAAATGAATAAAAGATACGCAATGAATGTACATAAACATGTATGCATCAACATACATAAACCATATTCTAGAAGCTCTAGTTACCAATTAAATTAATAAAACATTAGTAAAAATACTAGATGCTCTAGATACCAATAAAAATATCAATAAAACTTTAATATATGCAAAAACATAAGTATGCATATATAAAAACTATGTAGCAATCATGCATTTTGAATAATTCATGTTTATATATGCATGTTAAACTCTCAAATAATTCTCCCCCTTTTTGTCAATCATCAACAAAGGGGTAAACAATCACAACAATAAATAATAATGAGGGGTAAAAATCTTTCTCCCCCTTTTAAGTCAATCAAAACAATAAAACAATGTTCTCCCCCTTTTTGTCTAAAACAAAAAGAAAATCAATAAGGGTGACTATAAAAGCATGATATCATTAAAAATATGTCAATGAAGCATCTTGATATCAATTGAAAATAAACAAAGATCAATAATGTTATATGCTATATACATTCATGAAGAGGAAGACGCTAAGTTAGCTTCCCTACACATATGCTTTACATGAAAGAGGGATGTTAAGCCCTAATTCACATAACACACATTATGTAATGAATAAGAGGAGATGTGAAGCTCCCCCTACACACGTGTATCACATAAAGAAGAGATGTTAAGCTCCTCAATACATAATACACTCAACATGAATCTATATGCAATTAGTCAATACAAATCAAAACTTTTATATTTTTCAAAAAATTTTAGATACCAATTTTAAGTAAAAACACATGAAACATCTTGATATCAATTGAAATTAATAAATTTTGAGTGTCTAAACAAAATTTGATACCAATTGTAAATAATTTTCATATTAAACATATGATATCAATATGAAGTTTTCAATCATAAAGTAAGGGAGTGGGAAACAAATACCAATTGAAGAATTACCAATTGAAAGACAAAATTAAATTTTCTCCCCCTTTATGAAATACCAACTAAAAAGATGCATGGGCTTGATACCAATTTAAAAGTAATCAATTGAAACAAAAATTGAAGCTCAAGCACTAGCATAAGTAAGATTTTGTGAAACTTTTATATCTTAAGCATAAATAAAACAAGTATATGGTATGAAATAGAATGAGTACCAATCACCAATAGATGATACCAAATGAAAATATACATACACAATAAACATATGAGTATACACAAAGATCAAAATGATACCAATTGAAAGAGTTCAATGATACCAATTGACATAACAATAAAAGCATGGTATAACTCATATAATCTACCACCCAATCAAGGTTCATGTTTTAAATGATTTTCATTTTAAAGCATACATGACCATGATCTCCCATCCAACCTCCCATAAAGGGTAGGGGTTTTCAAAAATAGATTTGAAAATAAGCTTTGTTTGAAAATCACTACCAAATTGAAGAATACGAACTAGTCAAAATGAAAAAACTTGTTACTAGTGTGAAATCCTTCAAGTAAGGAATAAACTAAAATAATTTTCATAAAACACATGTAAATCACATAGCACTTAAAACACTCTAATATCCATAAAGTTCATACAAACTCATGAAACATACTCATGAGAAATATTTTAAAAATGTGAGTGTACTAAGTAATGTGTGACATGGTATTATGAAATTTCCAATTAAGCTCAAATATTCCTTAAACATTGAAAACACGAAAATCATCAAAACTCATTTAATCTTCAATGGCATATGTATGTCAAGTACAAATTAAAATATACATACATATTCAAAACACAACGAGTCCACAAAATATATGCATTAAGGCACGTGGCTCAAAAGGATAAACATGTATATCTAATAATTTGGACAAGATAGACATATACATGAAGTCAAACAATTAAACACAAAATCAAGAGAAACAAAACAATTCCATTTCAAGGTATATGTATGAATTGTCAACACAATAAGTATACATACATATCCCAAAACACAATTGAGTCCATTTATATAGATTTGCATGAAGGCAAATGACTCAAAGGGTATACATGTATATCTTAGAGTTTGGCAATACAAACATATACATGAAGTGAAACACTCAATCATAAAATAAATTCAAAAATGAGAATACAAGTTTAAAATGTATGAATCATCAAAACTAGACTATACTAGCACATTTAATGGGTTCAAATAAGCATTCAACTCAAACATATATAGATTTATTTGTGGCCCACTATATGCACAAGTATATACCTAGTCTTAATGAAAACTAACATCTAAACATGTAATCAACACAAGAAGCATCAAAACACAATAAAATCAACATGATAAACATAAAACATGATCACTATGTAAATTCACATGAATTAAATTCATGATGTACATTATAGCTTAAACAAAAGTGAGAACACTAAGTATGGGTTCATATAAGCATGTGTGTCTCAAATACTATACATGTATGTCAAGGATCTAATAATCATGGTATTTACATACTAATCCATAGACAATAAAAACATGCTATAAAACATCAAAACATGCTATAAATTTTAATTACGAAAGCATGTAAATAATAAATAGGAGTAAAGGATTGTTACCAAAACCGAAGAAGCAACTCTCCTTGTCTCCAAAACATGGTGGTCATCTCCACCAAATCTTCCCTTGAAAGTGATGCATCCAAATGATTTCCTTTAAGTACGGAACGCATCCACTCCAAGGTGTCATCACTCTCACGTCATGTGAGAGCCCACACCTACATCAAAAACTCTAGGGGTGGTCTTTGGTACCCATACTCTTTTGGGTCCATGGGGGTTAGTACCTTCTCTAACCCAAACAAAATTCTTTGCTAAATTTACATTATGTAGTCTATCAAAATAAAATTTAGCAAGGTGGCCCTTACGTCCACAATGTGTACAAGTGTACACATGAGCATACATTGTGTGATGGTGTCCGTGAGGAGCATGTGTATGCCGTGATGGGTGTGCATGCATAAAGGATGGAACTTGTTTCTTTTGAACCAAGGTTTCCAACCGTGAGTGATTCATGGCACATTGGCTCATAGTGGAGCCCAAACAATCAACCTTCTTCTTAAGCAAACAAATATCATCATTATCTTAGAAGAAGAAGTGTGACATGCAATAGGTGAAGTGTGTGACACTACCCTAGCATGGCAAACATGTGCATCAATCTTATTTTTCAAAACAATATTTTTCTCTAAACAAACATTCAAATCATTAGAAATAGAAATTATTTTGTTTTTTCAAGGCAACATTCTCTTTTAAAACAAAATCAATTTTTGAAGACAAATTTTCATTTTCTTCAAAATTGCTTCACAATTATTTTAGACTTTAAAAATTCATTTTCTTTAAGTGCAAGTTCTAATTGAGATCTCAATGAATCCCTTTCATTATAGACCTCAACCTTCTCTTGCAAAACATTGTAAAGTCTAGCATGCAAACTCTTATTTTCTTTTCAAGGCCTAGACTTTCCTTTTCAAAATCTTATATTTTTCTATTAGTTTTTCACAAACAATAAAAAGTCTTCATTAAAGCATGGGGATCTACAATATCATCACATGAAGAACTAGCATCATCATTATCATCTAAGTGGGGTTCCGAATGTACCTCAAGGGAGTCATTCCCTTGGACCATATAACATTGTTGTGGTTCGGATTCTCCACTAGATTCCTCTTCTTGGATTTGTACTTGAAGCTCAGAGGTGGTGGTTGTTGTCAACTTGTTCCACACTGCAAAAGCGGAATCAAGATTAGAAACATGCATAAGATATTCTTTTGATAAAGTGCTTCTAATGGCCTTTAGGGCTTGTGCATTGGCCCCTATATGATTGCGATCACTAAGGAATGATTCCTTGGTAATGGCAAGATAAACTTTATGACCTAGGGTTTGTAAATAACAGTCATTCTAATCTTCCAAACATGAATGTTGGAAGGGTCAAACATAGGTAGGGTCATGAAAGCCATAATAAACTATATGTGTGCAAACAAGCAAATGCAAACAATAGATTAGCAAGCAAATGAATCTCACTCCTAGGATGTTAAGCCTAATATCAGGAGCACTAGCTCTAATACCAATTGAAAAAAAAAACACCTAGAGGGGGGTGAATAGGTGTAAGTGCTAATCTAGAACTAAATGCGAAACTATGTGCGCTAAATGCGGAAGCTAATGCAATCTTGCAACACACTTAGTACAATCAACAAGTGTAGCCGAATTTCCCGTGAAGGCTCTGGACTAACTCCTCTTGATTCCTCTTGAATGGGTTGAGGTGCTATGTGAAGCTCTTGTTGATTAAGTACAAGTGAGGCACACACACAAGCAAGCCAAGCATATAATGGATATACAACAATATGAAAGATGCAAGGCAATCAACACAAGCAAATAGATATGATATGACAATATGAATTATGCTCAACACAAGCAAATATGATATGAATGAAGTATAATGCTTTGCACAAATAAATGAGAGAGAGTTGAGAGATATTGGATCAAACGCAAACACACGGATATGTTTTGAGGTTCGAGCACTCTTGCTCTACATCCCGCCTACACCACCGTGTAGGATTTCCAATCCACTATAGGAGTACCGAACTCCTCTCTCAATCCTTACAAAGCCACCGAGGCTATACAACCACAATCCACCTCTACCGAAGAAGGATAAGGCCCGTAGCCAATACAACACAATCATCTCTACCGAAGAGGGATCCAAACCAATACCACTCCGATCAACCTCTACCAAAGAGGGATACACAAATAAAGGAGGGTTTACAACTTAGAGGCTTAACCTCAAACACTTCTCTTTTTCTCTCTTTTCCACAAAACAAGGATCCTAATAGATTAGGATAGTATGGTAGCTCAAGTGGAAAACAAGGTGTTTTTGGAAACAAGCAACAAAGAAAAACTAATTGGGAAGTCTCTTGTAAAAGATAGAAAATGAAAGATCAAATCAAAATCCCAAAACCTAGTTTTCTTTGATTTTCCAAAAACCCAAAACAATACAAAGATGACCTTTTTAGCACAAAAACTATTTGAAAACTTGTTTAAACACTAGAGAAATACTGAAATTTTTCTTCTTGAAAACCTTGGCCAAAAACCCAAAGAGATGGGGTTTATATAGGCCCAATACAAAACTAGCCGTTAGAGCTGAGCTGGCAGCTCTGACAGGCAGCGGTCGACCGGCCCGGTCGACCGCCAACGGTCAGAAATATGACCGTTGGGCAACTGCGGTCGACCGGCCCGGTCGACCGAAACAAACAGAGAGCACTGTAAGTGCCCCGGTCGACCCGAGCGGTCGACCGTCCCAGTGCCTCCAAACGTGCACAGATTTGTGCACGTCGGTCGACCGGCTCGGTCGACCGACTCCTCCCCTAGTCGACTAGTCAGAGGACCAAGTCGACTTGGTTGAAGCCTGGAACAACAATCTGGGTCAGAAAAACAGTGTAAAATATTTTTCTAAAAATCTTTTAATACTTCTAAAATCACCAAAAATAGTTTTATCATTTTATATGGAAACACAAACTTGTGATAAAAATTTCAAGACATATATCAATCATATCAATTCATTTTTGAGTTTTGCAAATTTTATCAAAACAAAACTTGTATTTTTGTCAAACTTGATTTTTCCAAAACATGAATAGGATAGTCAAAATAAGTTTGTTTAGCAAGTATAAAACATGTATGTATAAATAGAAAACATCTACTATACATATAAAACATGTAAACTTGTTTTGATCTACTATTCATGAAAACCAAATCCAAAACATAAATCCTTTTTGTGTGTTGTGCACTTGAGCATATCAACTATACTAAACTTTACAATATGGATCTAAACATACTATCTAAACTATGGATACCTAAGTCTTCTTGATGATCTTCATCTTCAAGTTGACTTGCTCCAAAACTCCATCCATGGGCTAGGCAAAGTGTGATCATGAAGCTTTGGCCCTGGAATCATCATGAAAAGCTTCTAAACTCCTTGTTGAAGCTAATCACCTACTAATATCTTGGTTAATGATCTGAAACTTAAACAACACAAGATTATTAGTAAACATAACTACATGAGTTAATCATCATCAAAACTAGGGTGGAAGGCCTTTGGGCCAACAAACTGATGGTACCTCACTCGTTGATATAGTTGGAAGTGAGGTTGCCTCCGTGACTACCGTCCCCTCAATCTCTGTCCCTCTGACTGGTTCAAGCTGATAAGAGGGCAGGTCACCATACAAAGCATCCAACTCAGCAGCATCCGCCGCGGTCGAAGTGCTTACTTCACCCCTGGATCCCTCAGGAAGACGGGTGGGCTCTCTTGAAGTCGACGCACCCAGAGGCGGAACACCTGCGATAAGACTTTGTTTAGGTAAGACACAACAAATAGCAAGAGTCAAAAGGTCAAAACCTTACCAAAGATAATGTCTCCTTAATCATCTTGGCGGCTACATCAGTCTCTACGGGCTCCATCGGAAAATCTTTGGCGGGGTCAACAAGAATGGCCGGCCCGCCTTCGCTTGCCGAACCCTCCGTGGTCCACCTAAAGGATTTAGAAGTTTCGTAACTTCCTTTCGAAGTCCCGGCGCCCGAAGGACCGACATCAGCCGCGTCGCCTCCGGACTCTTCTGAGACGGCGAAATAGCCAGCCTCATCGCCCTCTTTGTAAGTAAACAAGGGATCATAATGCTCCCCTTGTTCTCCGACAGCTTCAGCTCTCGGGCTTCTCACCGCCTCAGTTCCTGCATCACAAAGCAAATAATGAGCTGTCAGGAACACATAAAAAGTATATTACAAGGACGAAGCTGATCTTACCCAGGTCCGGAGTGGCTTCACCAGTAGTCGGTTTGGAGCCGACAATTCAGTTGCTAATGGGGCAAGAGGAGGAAGCGTTGCAGATGGTTCGCCCTCTACAACAACTGTAGGAGCTTGGCGACGGGGCTTCTTCACCACCTGCTTCCTGCGAGATCCAGTCTTCCGTTTTCCTTGAAGTGGACGTCGGGATCTTCTTCCTCCACTTCTTCAACATCGGCATGTTCTATGGGGGCCGTCCCCACTACGCCAGAAGCAGCTACAGGAGTCTCGGCACCTGTCTCCGCTTCAAAGCGAGGACTTTCTGCATCCGAGGCTTCACTGTTGTCAACAGCAATAAACTCCCCAAGGCCTGGGACGCGAACCCTTTACCCTCACCTTTCTCAGTGACCTTCCGCTTCAGCCGCTGAGAAATCAACTTCACACCGGAAGAGTTGATAGAGATCCAGTGGGTGTGGAGTTTGAGGTTGCATACCACTAGCAGAATCCCAAGGTCATTAAAAGGTTCGGAGTTCTTAGCGGCATGCACAGTCGCGCCTCGGCACAGCCTGCAATGAAGAACCGCCAGGTACGGGCTCCATCGATGAGGATCCTCATAAAAGCCAGATTGAGGTTTGGGTTGGCCACGTACAGTTGGTCATATCCAAACTGACGGGCAAACGACTTGGAACATAAGGCTCCAAGTAGCAGGTGTCCCCGCTTCTGTACAATAAATGTGAGGGCCGAATGCTGACCAACCACTCAAAAATTCCCCGGCTCAATGATGTCTGCCCTTCCCCCGCGTCTTTGAACTCCTATCCATAGCCCGCATCCCGAATATAGGGGAAGCAGCGGAAAAGGCTATAGACGTCATAGCGATTCAGCAACTTACGGACCGCAACCACGTAAGTCCTTAGCCATGAACATCCCTTGAATCGGCGGAGAAGCGCCATTCGAACACCTTCTGGGGGGTCCTCTCCAGCTTCGATCAAGGAGGGACAATGAAGGGCAAATCACGCCATCAAATAAGTATACGACAGACCTATTCTGGGGTTTGGTCCGTCACAGGGCAAAATAGTCCCTTTTCCCCGCTTCATCGTTGGTGGCCTACAGAAAGCCTCCGTCAATGCACGAAGGCCTCTCTGAATATAGCACGCCATGGTCGGAAGAAGTCCTAGAGAACGATCATAGATTAGACGAACAGCAGGCAGCAGGACAGTTGGATGAATGACGTCACCCGAAGAAGACGGCACCACACACCTCTTTAACCAGACCGTCAAGAAACCAGCCAATAGGGCCTTCCGGGACGTCGGCCGACGAGCCTGATGGTGGAAACTCTGAAGAATATCGCCTTTTTCATAGGGGCCGTCATCTTCTTCCAGAATCAGATCCCCCTGAGAATGCTTTTGCATCCGATGAAGTCTTCGTCAGCAACTCCACAATGAGCCGCTTCAGGAGTGTTTTCCATATCGAGGAACAAATAATCTCCCCAGCTCTTCAAGCTGCACGAAGTTCCCTTATTGCTTCCATGCATACTTGAGCAAATGTACAAATGGCACATTAACTCCCGGTAGGTCTCAAACAAGGCGGGCTCCTGCTTCTCCAGAAGTGCCAATTCCGCCTCACATGGGAAGTATTCTTCGTATGGGAAAGATCCCAAGGGCAGAGCAGAAACTTCCCACATCTCATGCAGAGCCATGCCCAATCGCCAACAGGGGTGAAGAAGGTCCCTGTAGCCGGGCAGTATAACTCAAAGATGGCGTAGAAGTTCGCTACGCTCATCTGAATGCCATAGCAGGTCGCCCTAACGGCCTTATAAAGATTCAGCCTCTCCAGATCCCCCTCGAAATGAGTAAGGACATATAGGTCAAATCCCTCCACCATGCCTTCGGAGGGTGAATCCACCCTGGAGTTCTGAAATCAATGGCGGGATAGTTGCCATGAACCTTGAAGAATTGATTGCCAAAGGTCTGTACCACCACAGGATTTTCTCCCACTGGGATATCTGGCAGTACATTCCCAGGGTGTAGACCTATTATGTAGCAAGGAGGCCCCATTCTTGTGTAACCCGGTGAGGGAAGTATCAATTTCCCTACATGAACGGAGTCAGTACTCCGACTCACTTGCCACTGCATTTTCTGAGCCTTCGTCACGCATTGGAAGAAAGACAAGGGAAAATGCCGCTTGTTAGACGGAAGATAAAACTTCTCGCCATCCAATTGGAAAATCCATTGCCCCTCTCCGGCTAGCAGCTGGCGATCATGGTCTGGCGCCGCGTCTCCAAACATGAAGCCAGGCTTCCGATAGATTCTTCGGCCAGAATCTTCAAGGGGAGCAGTTGTTAAGATGCTCCTCATGGTGCGTTGATCCCCACCATAAATAAGCGTGTCTCGAGCAGGAGAGCTCCGCTCGCTGAAAGCGAAGCCTGCCCTTGGAACTGCAGGCTGACATTGTCGTCTAATCCCCTGGCCGTCCCAAAGAGACTGTTCAAAGGACCAGGAGTGTAGTGCACTGCAAAAAAAAGAAAAAACTATGATTAGTTCATCAACCAAACAAAAGCTAAAACAAAAATGCAATTTTTGTTAAGGCATAGCCTCGCTCTCCGAGCGAAGCTGGCCTGATGATAGCTTCGCAGCTGCAGCGTAACTCCGCATTCCACACGAAGGCAGGATGCAGAAAAAATATCCAAGTGTTAGCTTCGCTCTAGAAGCTTAGTCTCGAACAACAGAATGCAACAAAGCCCCAAGGGCTAACTTCGTCAGAAGGGTATTATGGTCCAAAGACTATTTCAGGGGCATCAAGGTCCTTCTCAGTTACATGTCAAAGGACAACTTCACATCCTGTCATTCAACAGGATGTGAACCGCCTAAGGATAGTTTTGCTTGAAAGCTTAAAGAAGAACTCTTCAGTTCTTGGATTCCCGATCAAGAAATCAAAGAAAATTCAGGGAATTGAACTCCCTAAAATCACAAGATCATGATTGATCGTCCTGGATTCATTTAAAGACAGCCAGAAATCGGCTTTAAGAGAGAGATGGCAATCTCTGATCAAAAGGGAAAAATCCCTACCAGTGATTGGTCGTTCGATGACCGGAGGAGGAGAAGGACCCTCTGTTGCAGAGGTTGCGACCTCTTTTCCCGCTCGTCTCTTGGGAGCCATTGAAGAACGGAGGAGGTTCTTGGATTCTTGAATGAAGAAGAAGAAAAGAGTCAAGTGCTCTGTAAATTTTAAAGAGAAGTGATGCCTTCTCTCTTAGCCCGATCAGGCTTTTATAGGCTGATGATCACCTGAAACGACGCCTCAAAAAGAGCACAGGCTGTTGTTTCAAATTAATTTGAAACGGCGCCTAAAGCGCCTTCCCGAGAAGCGCTTATTCAGCCCTGCTAAGGGCTAACTCCGCCATAAGTCAAGTGCTGACTTAGCGCGACGTATCGATAACTTCGTCGAAAAACATGCCTTAGCTCCGCTAAAGGTACAGCCCGAACTTCGCGAAAAATTCATGCTAGCTTCGTTGGAAGCTCGTTCCTGATTCAGATAGGATTCTGTCTTTAACTTCGCCCGAAGTCTAGCTCCGCCGGCCTAATTCAAGTGAAGGAGAAGTAAAAAAAAAGATAAGCAGAAACTGAACTTTTATTGATTTAAAAGGGAAGGTACATTCATATTACTACATCAAGGTTGTGTTTCATACAACAGAATCATTTGCTCAAAAGGCATATAAGTGGTCCTTTCTACTTTCAAGCCAAACCAACTAGACAAGGCCGTAATCCTTTCGCAGAACAGATGGTGCCACCAGGACAGGGCCGTAATCCTTCGCATAATGGCAGATTGTGCCACCAGGAAGCTGGACCTTCTTTGATCAAAACTGGTGAAGAACTGATCGCCACCAGCAGGTTGGATCTTCTTTGATGAAAATTGGCAATGGAAGGATCCGAGACCTTACAGGTGACGTCCGCTTTCCTGAAGTGGATCATCTCGGATAAGCGACTACCAGCCTCGCCTCGAAGTGGATCATCTCCGATAAGCGACTGCCAACCTCTTCTGGGAACACACATCAGCTGCCCCAGTTGTTCCTCCTACTTAGGATTTAAAGTTTCAACTAAAAAAGTAAGAGACAACTTTTTGGTCTCTTTCATCAAGTCACAAGATTGGTGAACATAGCTCACTGCGATGCAAACTGAAACAAGTTAGCAGTAAGTCAAAGGAAAAGCTGCAAAAATGCTAAGTCAAATTCCCTGAGGCGAAGCAATTTAAATCCGATTCAGTTGCAGTTTAATAATGAATTCCAGTTTCAGTTAAGCAGAGGATAGCCTCGCTTGCACAGTGATGATGGGCTAGCTCAGCATAAGCCAAGTCCTAACCTCGCCTATATGGCTAAGCTAGACTGACCCTGAGGGACGCAGTCTTAGCCCCACCTATATGACAAGGCTGGCTCAACGTTGAAGAAACTAAGTCCCAATTCTTGCCTACGTGGCAAACTTAGCAGGCAAGCATGCAGTGATCTTTGATCAAGTCAAAATGATAGCTTCGCCGGGAAGCTGGGAAATAGGGCTGAAACCCTTTTTTGCAGATCAGTCAATTGCAAAATGAAGAATAAGGAAAATCAATCCCTGAGGCAGCCGTTAAAGCTAAATTAAGGGAGATGAACTCTCTAAAGTTCATTGGTAAAGTCTCTGGATGATCGAGACTTACCGGTCCTTGGCCGGGTAATAACCAGAGTGGGCATCCCCACTAATTCAGAGATCTGAGTATCTCTCTCTAATAACCAAGAGAAGAGAAGAGCAGATCACTTCTCTTCAGAGGGCCTAATGTGTCCTATTTATAGGCCTCATGGCCTGAGCGCTGTCGCTTTAAGCGCAAGCGTATTTAAGGCATTTATTGAGCCTTGAGAAAAGGAACGTTTCCCTTGGAACCGTGCAAAGGAAGAAATGATCTCCCTCATAAAGGCATTTGTTACGCCTTGAGAAAGGGAATATCCTCCCTCGAAAAACACAAGGGAAGAATATCTCCCTCGATTAATGCAAGAGAAGTCATCCTTCTCGTGACTCGCCCAAAGCAGTTGGCCTCGGGAAAGGGAAGATGTTCCAAAGCGAACTTATTCCGGGAAGCTACCCAGACGCGAAGCTACTCAGAGTCGCGAACTACACGATTCTTCGGCGAATCTATCCCAAAGCAGGATTGAAAGTGAAGCTGAACTCAACCACCATAACGACGTTCGTACTTCACATACCACCGATTAAAGCAATTCAAAGTATTTCAAAGTCTGAGCCATTGCAGACTTTCAAAAACTTTGAAGGGGGTCTTGTTGACATTTAAAAAAGCAAGATTCTTATTGGTCCGAACGATGTCTAAACTTGTTGACATTTACAAAAGACAAGCGACAGATAAGCTGACGACCAGTTTTCACCCATCTCCGAGGGATAAGGAAGCAACTTGGATTCTACTGGTCAGACAGTAAGCCCAGATTGTCTCTAAACAGACCTCAGCAGGTCTAAGATGCTAGCACTTAGCATCACATGAGCCCAAAGGGATAGCCTCACCTGAGAGGCTAAGATCACCTAACTTCGCCTTGAAGCCATTCACAGCTCCGTCAGGAGCTAACTTATAGCTTCGCCTGAACTGCTCAAGTCAACTCCGCAGAGAGTTAGCTTCGCTTGAAGCCACACGCAACCGCGCAAAAGGGTATGCAGTAGCTTCGCCACAGACGATATCTAGCTCCGCTGAAGAGCTGTCTTCTGACTTCGCCATATGGTCTTTCCAGCTCCGCTGCGAGCTCGATGCGGGCAGCGCCGCTGCGGGTTTGCTGTGGTCAACCTTTGATCAATTAAATCTCCAGATGAGATCAAATCTAATCAGGATTGAGATTAAATCCAATCAAGATCAAATCTGAGATTAAATTTGGCAGTTGATTGCCATAATCTCCTGACTCTCCTAAAACGAGTAAGAGGATCAGGGAAAATCTTCCAATTATATGGAAAGGATCAAAACAGATCAAGAGGATCAACCGACCTGCTATTTCTAGCTTCGCAGAAGCTGATCCTAGCCTCACAGCAAGGCTATTTTCCAGATTTAAACAGATTTGATTCAATCTGTTTCTATATTTTCAAGGAACAATTATACCCTACTTTCCCTATAAATAGCCCACCAGGGGCACAAGGAGAAAAAGGACAGGCGATACGCTCTAAAGAGACGGCAGACTTCTCGAGAGGACGCACCGCGCACAAAAAGAGATCTAGTCTCTTGCTTCCAAGAATTCAGAGACTTTAGAGAATGCTTCTCAAATAGGGTGCTGATACCCTACTACCTTCCTTCTCTCAAGGAATTTTCAGAACCAGGCGAGAAAGAATTCCTAAGCGAAGGCGGTTTTTGAGAAGTAACAAGAGGGTTCTACCAACCTTCTGTTCTCCGATTTTCCGAACCAGGCGAGAAGGGAATTTCATCGCTCGCATCGTCTAAGGGACAAAGTGGTCGCGCGCTGACCAGACTCCTATCGGCACACTTCTCCAGAATCTCTGAGGAGATCTACTTGTAATCTTTTGTATTACTTGTAATTTAGCTCCTCAAGTTCTCTTTTTTGTAAGTTTTCCCCTTTGCAAATCAATGGAAAACAATCCTGAGACCCTTCCTTCTTTTTCATTCATCTTCTTCCTGTCATCCCTTCAATCAACTCAGATATTTTGTGTCCTGAGTTGGTAGTATTCCTTACCCTTCACACTTTATCATATTATCATCGTTGACCCTAGTCCCTTCCGTGTTCATCTCCCTCCTTATAGAAATTTCGACGATGAAATTTTTGTTAGGTGGGTAGATTGTAGCACCCCATTCCCGGGATACGTACCCAGATTCGTGTCCCAATTTTTTTGACCGTATTATTTCAATTTTCTTCCCGTATTGTTTTTGGGTTGTGATTGCGTATGTTATTTGGTGTCGGATCTGGATTCTCAGTCTTAGAGTCAGTTCTGACCTGTACCGGGAACCTGATATCAGCGTACTGCCTGATTTGACCTTTCTGATAGTTGATTGACCGATTTTAGTTTCAAACACTGTTTTTTAATGTTTTAGATTTTTCATGATTTTCTGGAATTTTTCAGATTTATCTGCAAAATCTTCAAACCAGTGTCGATCGGCATCGCTGACTGATTCCTGGATTTTTAAGTTTTCAAATAAAATTAAATTTAGAAATGGCTTTCACATCACTTCTTAGAATCTCATTTTATCTAAATATATTTTTGAGATTTTTCTGAATTTGTCAAAATTTGCCGATTCTGATGTCGACCGATATCGCCATAAGATTTCAAGATTTTTAATTTGAAAATCAGATTGAATTTCTCTCGAATTCGATTTCACCAGGCATCTTAAATAATATTTCTATTTTTTAAAATTTTTTGGAGCGTTTCTGAAACAGTCAAATTTTACCCTATTTAAATAATAATATTTTTTTCTTTCTTTTCTTTTCTTACTTTTTCTTCTCTACTCCTCTACTTTATACTCCAGGTTATCTTATTATCTAATTATTTAATAATATATTTATTTATTAAATTTTCTTATTTTTCTTTTCCTATTTTTCCTTTTCCCTTCTTTTTTTTCTTTTCTTTTTCTTCTTTTCTTTTTCTTTCTCTCCTACCTGCTGCCCATGCTCTCCATTCACCAGCAGCAGCAGCTCCTCCCTCCCCCATTCCTCCTCCCATACTCTCCCTCTCTTTCTATTTAATTTTCCTTTTTTTCTTCCCTTCTTCCCATTTTTCTCCATCTCCTTCTTCATTTCTCCCACCAACACACACTCTCTCTCTCCCTTCATTATTGACCGCCGCCTCCACCAGCGTCGCCGCCCCATGGCGGTGCCGCCCCTCCCCAACTCCCTTCTCATCCCCACTTCCCTTCTCTTCAAAATCCCTTCTCTTCTCTAATTTCTACATAACTCATCACCCTTAATCTTCTTCTTCTCCAAAATTCACCATCAATTCTACCAATTCCTCCACTCTCATCACCCAACCACCATCTCCTTCTCCTCCTCCAACTCCCTAACACCACCACCATCAACCACCACCACCACCATCACTATAACAACAAAAAAAATCATCAACATCGAAGCACCACCCCCCCTTTCCTCCCTTAGGCCTAGGCCGCGCCGCCCCCTCCTCCGGCGGCGCGGCGGTGGCCGGCCGCCGGTGACCCTCTCCCCTCCCTTCCTCCTTCTTGTCTTTCTTTTCTTCTTTCTTTCCTTTCTTTCTGTCTTTTCTTTCTACTTTCTTTCTTTTCCCTTCTTTCCTGTTTTACCCCTTCTTTTCCCTCAAATTCTCTCCCTTACCCCTCTTTTACTTCCAGCAAAACACACACACACACACACACACACACACACACACACACACACACACACACTCTCTCTCTCTCTCTCTCTCTCTCTCTCTCTCCCCCTCCCCTACAAGTCTCTCTCTTTCTCTCCAACATCTCTCTCTAACTAATTCACCTCTCTCCTCTCTCATTCTCTCTAATTTATATATATATATGTATATTATATATTTTATATGGATTAGTAGCGTGTACGTGTTTATGGTGTTCCAGAATTTTATGGCATTTTCTGGTAATTAAGCGAGTACTTTTCTTGTGTTACTTCAGCCTTGTTAATGTTACTCTAGGGCTTGGTATAAATATAAGTGAGTATTTTGCTATCATCGTTTCATGCCTAGTGATTGTTATTTTAACTTCTATGTATGATATATTAAAATGTGAATGCCTTGTTACCATCATTACATGCCTAATAATTGTTATCCTACTTTTTAATACATGATGCATCGTTATGCGAGTTGATATATGATATGCAAGTGATTTTCTAGAATTAACATGTTATATGAATACCTGTTGACCATTATTATAATTCATTTAAACTAGTATTATACTTGCATGGATATGCCTAGATACGCTCCGCTTCGCTCAGCTTCGCATAGCTAATTAAAAGATTAATTTATTGTTATTATAGGTATGGCTGTGAAGAGTTGAAATGTTTACTATATTGTTTCTTGTATCAATTACATGACCGGATGATTACCTGACATATAATATTGTGGCTCTGTATTCAACTCACATGATACCGACATGTTAATTACCTGACCCTGATATGTATATACTTGACACCTGATACCTGACACTTGATATCTAACACCGGTACTTGACATGTTATTACTGACACCTGATCCCTGACACTTGATATCTGACACCGATACTTGACATGTATTACTTGACACCTAAGACCTGACACCTGACAATTGACATGCTATCGCTTGATACTTGAACAACGCACAAAAGTATATGTTTAAAATGGATATTTAAAGTGTGTGTGCTTTGGCTTCCTCGATTCTTCTGTTATAGCATAGAAGCTAAAACGAGTCAAATCCATAAGACGGGAGGCGATAGAAGCTTTACCGGTTGATTCACGTGTTTGTTAAAGATTCTTCAAAGTTTTAAAGAATGAAAAGAAAAGAAAAGAAAGAATGAAAAGAGAAGCACGGTGAAAACAAAGGAGTGGGAAACATACAAAGAATATGTTTGTGATTTTTGTATGTATATCTAAAATAAAGTGAAAAGGAAAGAAAACCCATGGCTACTAACTACTAATGACTCCACCAACATTCTAACCTCTTAGTGATAGTTGCCTCACATGTATCATTGGCTATCACTAGTCTTGGTTCAAGAGCTTTACAAGCATGACTCATATGTAACTCATCACAACCCAACTCATCAAACAAGTGCAAGCTACACTTAAACCATCAAAACTAAAAGTAAGCATGGAGTAAAGTAATGTTAGCTTGTTAGTGGTTAGGAAGTTAGAGTTAGATCCATCATCATGAGCCATCAAATGGCTCTTGCAAGAGCAAGGCCAAGTAGAGGCTATTAGATTCATATGGATTATCATAAAAGAAGTTAGAATAGTTAGTAGTTAGTAGTTAGTGCCATGAGAGAAAAGATTAGCTACACATGTAAAAGAGATTAGAGAGTAGAAAATAAAGATAAGGTAAGAGAGCACCTTTCATAGGTTGTCACCTTCTATTACAAGCACTCTTGCTTCCCACATGTACAACTCTCTCTCCCTATTACAAGATCTACAAAATGAAAAATACAAGGGAGGAAGAAGAAGAACACTAACCTAAACTATCCTAAACTATAAAATGGATATGAAAACTATCCTAAAACTCTGCATATCTTGCTTTTCTAGAACCCAGGGGGTATTTATAGCCACCAGGGAAGAGGGGGGCCAGGGGACAGGCCCTGGCCCAAAACGCGGCCGGGGCCGCGGCCGAACGGCCGCGGAAACGCCCCAGGCCGCATTCCGCGGTCATACTAGGGCCGCGCGCGGTCCCGGCTGTCCCCTGTTAGGCCCTGTACCCAGTTTTGGTTTTGCAGTCCCTGATTTTGATAAATCAGCTCCTCTAGATCAATGGCCATCTTTATAGGCCTTTAATCACCAATTAAATGGTGATTTAGGGTCTTCTTCTTCATTGCACACCATGGACCTAGAATCAAGCAAGTAAAGCTTTATTAGCAAAATTTAATATGAAATCAATATGAAGATGTGATACAAAATATGTAAAATTAGAGACTAATCACACCCCCACACTTATCTTTACTCGTCCCGAGCAAAACAAAAACTAAGGAATTATGACACCACTTTCGCAGGTGACGCGATTGCACTGAGTATGTGCAACAAGCCGTTAAACCTCTAAGTTTCCCCTAGAGGAGGAGTTTTGTTTCCTGAGGGTTTCAGCGGATTACACCCACAAAATCCATAAAGAAAGAAATCAAATGTTAGTATTTTCAAAACACATTTGAAATAGAGAAAAGCGTTGAAATATTTTTACGAAAAATAAGTGATCTAAGGTCATAGGTTAACCTGAAATTGTTCTTCTTAACTAAGTCAAAATGCAAAAAATCTTGTTATAAATTAAATGTAAGAATTTAAAATTGAATTGACTCTTTGATCTTCATAAAAACTCTTAGAAAATATGCACTTTGTTGAACAGTGAAGGCTTTTAGGATATCGACTCTAACTTTTCATGCCATTTATTTATATTATATATATATTTCTTTTTTTCTTTTTTTTTCCTTTTTTCTTCCCTTAGTTTTCTTAGGCTTTCTTATTTACCCGGGTAGTGAGCTTTAGCCGGTGACTCCCAAACTAGGTGGTCTTAGGGCACCAAATGAGAAAACATCCCTCGGACTTAAGGACTCGAGTAAACAAGGCCACAAAACTAAAGGGATTATTTATTTTTTGTCCACCGTTTTAGGTGTGAATAATCATGCTTCCTGAGGCATAATTACCCACTTCAATAAGTGGTTTTATTTATCATATATATATATTTTTGAATATATATTTTTTATGACATTTTCAGTCTTGTTTCAATCCCAAAAATTGTGTAAGTGTGGGAGTGCAGAAATCTAAGGCAAAAAATTCAAGATCAATAATCTTTTCAATTTTACTTTCTTATCCTAAAATTTAAAAAAGATCTATTATTTTGACTCAGTTTAAAATTTCATAATTTTAGGTCTTCCTAATTCTTAAGATAATCTTAATTTTCTTAAAATAAATCAAAAACTATTTCTCTTGTTTCAAAAAGTTTTGTAAAAAGCAAAGAAAAGTTTTTATATAAAGATTTTTTTATTGATTAAAAAGAAGTGTAAAAGAAAGAAAATATAAAACTAATTACATTAGTAAACCCTCCCCCACACGTATCTCATGCATGGTCCTCAATGCATCGTGAATGTGTAAATACATGAAACAAATGGAGAGGGAAGGAAGATTACCTCAAAGGGTGGCTCTGGTGGTGGTCGGATGGGCCAAGCGTTGCGACCCAATTAAGATATCGTGGATCATTCAGAAATCCACCAAAGACCTCTCTAATATGATCCCAGAAAAGAATGATGGATTGAATGGTCTTATTGAAAAATTTATCCCACCTAATTTCTAATTTCAAAAATAATTACTGAGTCACTTTTGTCAACATTCTTGTCCAACAATGAAGTGTGATTTTTGAAAATGATGGATTTGGACTTAAATGGAATAGGAAGAACCGGTACTGACTCGGAAAATTGACTCAGATTAGTCGAGAGTCAACAATGAGAGTCGAAATGGTTCAAAAATAGGGTCCAAACCAAAGAATTGATGTTCACACACGTTCCCCATAGTGTGATCATAAGATATTGGTCATTCAATTTCACAATGTACGGGTACAGGATTCAATGTTGACTTCGGATAGAGAAAAAAAATCTAGTAAAGATACCGGAGTCGTTATTGAATCAAAAAGTGAAATGGAGTTCCCAACAGGAAGTTCAGGATCACATTCAGGTTCGATTTCAATTTCAGGGAAGGAATAACTTGCTAGAAGGTCCAGGTGACTTTCATAACTTGGAGTTTGGTCAAGTTCGAATGGTGTTCTAAATTGAATCTGGATTCCCAAATTGACATAATTCAAGGGTCCAAATCAGTAGAGTTAGGGATATAAGAATTGGTCAATGGTTGACAAGAAAGATTTTCCTCACTCTCATTGATCAGATCGCTCATTATTGAGTCTAACCTACTTACAGACAGGGTAACAGAGATGTTGAGTTTGAATCACGTCTTCCATACTTTTTGTAATTGGTTTTTCTTGAAAAGATAAGTATGGAAGTTGATTTTGAAAATTGTGGTGAATTTGTGAGTCCATCGGATTTTGCGGTTGCTGCTCGGAGTCACGCAAGGGTTCCATACTCAAGTTCAGTATTGAAGTTTGTTCATTTTGAATAGCTGAGACTGAAAAAGATGAGTAGGACTCTTGAAAATTTGGTTGAGATGAGGAGTCCAACATATTTTGCATTCTTTCACAAACGACTTCCAACGCTTTTCTAGCTCAGATTCTTCTTCAATTGGATGCTCTAGAAAAGGAGTATGTGGAGTTTAATGTGGGAAGGATTGTGAATGAGCAAATTTTGCATTGTTGTAGGGACTCTTCTATACTCCTTTCCAATGATGATTTTCTTCAATTGGTGGTTCGGGAAAGGAGTATATGAATCAAAATTGGGGAACGAATATTGTGAAAATTGTGGACAAGGATGGTTGAAAATTTGACTCAGGGTAGGTGAATCCCCATGAACTCTGTGAAGAGTTGAAATTATTTAAAAATTATGGTCATATGCTGGGGATATGGGTCATACTGATTCGGATAATCCCAACCCAGCATATATGGTTGGTTCATGTTGTACATTGCCGGGTCATAGTTATCCGAGTCAGATGAGGTCGGAGTGAAATATGGATTCATATTATGATTGAAAGAATTATTGTTGTTAAAATCCATATCACAATATACAAAAAAGAAAATAAACAAACAAACAAACAAAGAAAAAGAAAAAGGAAAAGAAAACAAGCCTATGCTAGGGTTGACTTAGACCTAGACGACTCTTAACTGGTTAGACTGTCCACGGGGGTATATTGTAGGACGCTGACCACGAGTTAATCGGCCAGGTAGGGGCAAGATCAGTGGGAGGTATCCGTGCCGGAGCAACGAGCCTAATTATGCCAAACCACTGTTCTTCGAGGTTTTGCCTCTCAATCCCAACCTTAGACACCGATTTGACAAGAGTCAACTTCTAACAACTTCCCCTTATTAGGTCAATCTCCTAAATGAGTCCGAGATGTCCCTAGGGGTCACGTCTAGCAAGTTTTATTTAGGCTTTGGGTTGTGGTGAGTGGGGAGGTGATTTTTGGCGAAGGGAGGGTAATGACTTCGCCACCTTATCTTGAATTGGTTTTGCCCTTAAGTAATTTGTGCAAGTGTGCAATATAGATAAGCATGAACACAAAAAGCGAGTAATCACTGAAGTTTGTCCTATACTATATGCAATGCAATATGTACACCTCCTATAAGTATCACAACAACACAAGAATAAAATACAGTATATTGGAATGAAAATTGACACGTGTCTTGATGCAAATGTCTAAACCGTTTTAAAGCATCCAATTTCTGTATTTTACTTTTTTAAAATTATTTACAGTGTACAACAAAAAATTAGCAGCAGTGTATATGAATGTACAAGAAGTTACCCGACCACACTTGAGCAAGTGTGGACTTCTGCAATGCTAAAATTTAACTGCACACCAAAAAATAAGAAGAAAAGTTAACAAACTTGTGAAATTAAACCGTTCCCATCCCCGGCAACGGCGCCAAAATTTGATCGAGGTAAAATCGCGCACAAAAGTATATGTTTTGAAATGGATATTTAAAGTGTGTGTGCTTTGCTTCCTCGATACTTCCGTTATGCATAGAAGCTAAAACGAGTCAAATCCACAAGGACGTGAGGCGATAGAAGTTTTATCGGTTGATTCTCGTGTTTGTTAAAGATTCTTCAAAGTTTTAAAATGAAAAGAAAGAAAAGAATGAATGAAAAGAGAAGCACACGGTGAAAACAAAGAAGTGGGAAACATAGAAAAAATATGTTTGTGATTTTTGTATGTATATCTAAAAATAAAGTGAAAAAAAGAAAACCCATGGCTACTAACTACTAATGACTCCACCAACATTCTAACCTCTTAGTGATAATTGCCTCACATGTATCATTGGCTATCACTAGTCCTTGGTTCAAGAGCTTTACAAGCATGACTCATATGTAACTCATCACAACCCAACTCATCAAACAAGTGCAAGCTACACTTAAACCATCAAAACTAAAAGTAGCATGGAGTAAAGTAATGTTAGCTTGTTAGTGGTTAGGAAGCTAGAGTTAGATCCATCATCATGGAGCCATCAATGGCTCTTGCAAGAGCAAGGCCAGGTAGAGGCTATTACATTCATGTGGATTATCATAACAGAAGTTAGAATAGTTGGTGGTTAGTAGTTGTAGGCCATGAGAGAAAAGATAGCTACACATGTAAAAGAGATTAGAGAGTAGAAAACAAAGATAAGGTAAGAGAGCACCTTTCATAATTGTCACCTTCTATTACAAGCACTCTTGCTTCCCCAATATGTACCACTCTCTCTCCCTATTACAAGATCTACAAAATGAAAAATACAAGGGAGGAAGAAGAAGAACACTAACCTAACTACCCTAACTATAAAATGGAAATGAAACTACCCTAAAACTCTGCATATCTGCTTTTCTGGAACCCAGGGGGTATTTATAGCCACCAGGGAAGAGGGGGGGCCAGGGGACAGGCCCTGGCCCAAAACGCGGGCCGGGGTGCGCGGACCTACTAGGGCCGCGCGCGTCTCGAAGCGCCGCGCACGGTCCCGTCTGTTCCCCTTTCAGGCCCTGTACCCGGTTTTAGTTTTGCAGCCCCTGGTTTGATGTATCGCTCCTCTAGGTCAATGCTATCTTTAATAGGCCTTTAATCACCAATTTAAATGGTGATTTAGGGTCTTCTTCTTCATTACACACCATGGACCTAGAATCAAGCAAGCAAAACTTTATTAGCAAAATTTAATATGAAATCAATGTGAAGGATGTGATACAAATTATGCAAATTAGAGACTAATCAGTACTTGACATGTTTATTACTTGACACCTGATCCCTGACACTTGATATCTGACACCGATACTTGACATGTTATTACTTGACACCTAAGACCTGACACCTGACAATTGACATGCTATCGCTTGATACTTGACATATGCTATCACCTGGTACTGACACATTTGACTGCTATTGTGACACTGACTGGATACTATTATACCTGACACCTTTATTACTTTGCATATTCATGATTATCACTTTTACGGGGACTTGGCATGATTATTATATTATTACAGACATTTGGTACTCCTGAACTCCTGTGCTCCTGGACTCCTGTATACTTGAACTCCTGAAAAAGGAGACTCCTGTTGATTCCCGTAATTGGATAACCATGAATATAGGATT